>VZTE01003054.1:213345-234998 GCA_013397775.1 Eulacestoma nigropectus | reverse complement strand
GCATAGGCATTCTCTTACATCTTCACAGGCTGCAACATGAATTTTCACAGGCATGGATTTTTCATCTCCCCATACTTTTATAATGATTTAAAGAGTTCAGTCCTCCGCAGCTGCTAGAAGGGATTTTAAGACTGGCGCCGGAACGCACACGCCCTTTTCTCCCGCCGCCATCTCAGCGTCGTCCCACGTGCCTGACTTTCTCTTTCTCTCTGACCGTGCAGCCTCCATGTTCTTCTCCCTCACGTCTCTCCCCACGGGCTGCGCTGCTGTTCAGTTCGGTGCGAGCTGTGCAGGCTGGAAAAGGAGGCTCCGCTGGTCCCGCTGGGTCTGCGCGGGCTGCATGAGGGGGAGAGGAGGCTCCCCCCTGATTCAGAAGCCGAGCCGGGTGAATTCGGCTATCGGGCAGCCCATAGTTAGTTTAGCTGCTTGCGGCTCTGAGGGAAGGGAGAGGGGAGGGCAGGCAGAAGCCCGAGCCGGGCCCGGAGGCCGCCCGGGGCTCGGAGGCCCCGCTTCTCCCTCAGGAGACCGGGAACCAAAGAGGCACTTCCCGCCCGTGCACGGGGTTTAAATATGCAAAATTCACAAAAGCGCATTGGCTTAAAGGCTTGTCAATCAACTCAGTTTCAACCCATGACACATATTATTTGGAAGATAACGTCAAGTGTCGCTGTAGGATTTTATATATTGGGGGTGGGGGTAGAGAGGAGGGTTGATATTCTGTTAGTTGCATTAAAATATACTGAAAGCATTTCTGAGTTGGAGTTTATTCAAAGATTAATGATAAACTGTAAAAAATATATGGTTTGTTTTGTTTTCTTTGCTAAAACATTTATTTATGAACATAGTGCAGAGAGTACTTGAGCCTCCACCTTACCCACATAAGAGGCAACTGTGAAGAAATATGGATTTCTTCAGCATATTTTAGTTTTAATAGATTGAAGGATTTTTAATTACATGGTTGGAACAGAAGTGTCCTCATCATATCAGCCTGCTGACTTTTATAAGTATTGTGTTTTTCATGGTTCCTAAATTTGGCTTCAAGGTCAACAGCAAATCAGCAAGGGCATCAGTATGGTTTGGACTTTGTTAAAACAATCAAGACATTTCCTCCCAAGGAGGAATTGTGTCATGAACTCCTGCATTTATGACAACTTTTATGGGATTGATTGATTTCTTGTACATCCCTTGGGGTCTGCCAGTTCATGGGAAGAGCAAGTTCCTCTCTAGAAACTTTGTCTCTGATGTTCTTTTCTGTTATTTGTATACTTTAGAATCTTTTTTATTGGGTCAGGACCTCTAAATCTAGAAACTTACCCTGAGTTCCCTTAGGGTGGATGTTGTTTGTATATTGTTTGGGTTTTTTTTCTGCTAAGGGACCTAAGAGGCCTTAGAAGAGAGAAAAAGCTAGGAAATGGTGTAGTTAGATCATCAATTTACTGATTTTTTGTTATCAATTTACTTTCTGTAATTCCAGAGGGATATGATAAACACCAGTTACTATCCTGGAAGCTGCAAAATCTTTAGTTTGCAGACACATGGTACTTTTTATGTTTGCTTAAAAGGTAGTAATTTAAAAAGTAGTAGCCTCTTCATGGCATTACTCCTAGCCTGTGCAGCCTGACTAGTCCTGGGAAATATACTGCCAGTAGACAAGTCTACTGCTTAGGCATAATTCCCAGCAGTAAAGCTGGCAGTTGGCCTGCAGGAGTAGATTACTATGGATTCTTTCTATGAATTATGTCCTTTGGCATCTGAACCATATCTCTGGGAATACCCTCTTCATGACTTTTAAAATTCAGTCTGTGTCTTCACTATGGACTTGACTTTCAGCAGAGTGCTTGTAATTCACCCCAAATCATTCCATGTCAGACCCACTTGCTATAGTTGCAAACTTATGCAAAACTGTCAGTCCATGAACGAACAGTTGGGACCTGGTGATGGAGTGTTTTGGCCTTAGACTGGAGGAAGAAAGCATGGTATTTAACACTTTAAGGATTCTTACTTATTGTCCCCATCATTCATCTGAAATGAGTCTCTGCCTGCACTGTATCATAATACCAATTACACATCTATGTTTGGCATTTGTGGTTTAAGTATTTTTTTTTTAATTTTTAAAATTTTTTAATTTTTTTTTTTTAAATTTCTCTGTTTTAAGATCTGTGTTACGAGTTTGTTAAATGTTTGTAGGGAAAAGTGTCATGTTTTCAAGCATTCTGTCAGACTTTTTCTGCAATTTAGAGAAGCCGTTGAGCAGTCTCATCATTCAGCCAAACCTTTAAGCACATGCTTGAATTTCATTCATTTAAAAATGCATTAAGGTTGAGGATTTTTTTGAGTGGTTTGGTGAATTGATATTTTCATTTTTAAAATACAGGCTTGGCTTCTGGTAGGGATTTTTGGTTATTTCTAGTGATGATAATAATAATGGTATAATATTTTGAGAAATTAAATAGATCGTGCTTTGATTGGGCTAACTGATTCTAGACCAAAGAAAAGAGCTTCTGCCCCACTCTGGCATCTCTAATAGGAAAAATAAAAAGCAGGAGGAAAAATAGGATCATCTGTATTATATTTTTGTGAAACTGCTATTCAAAGAATTTTAGCAATCTGTACAAATGAGCAAGGAAGCACACAGAGCAATAGAAATTACTCCTTACCTTCACAATCTTCAGCCCTGAACTATCTGTTTATTTTCTCTCATTGCTATCACATTGCTAAAAACAGTATGTTCCTTTTTCTTTAATTAATTGATAGCTGAAAGACACAAGTCCCTTTTACAAGTAACAGAATTTGTCTTTGACATGCTTTGTCAGATGTCCTGCAATTGTAAAATCTGGAATGACTGCTTATGGGTACTAAATGTTGAAATCCAAATCCAGTCTTTAGCCTAATAAAAACCATCTCATCTCTAACAGTCTCAAGCAGCATTGTCAAAATTGTCTGGATAGATGGAAGTTACAGCTGGTGTCCATCCTGCTCTTTATATTGATGTTTGTACTTGTCCATCTGACTGAATACCACCTGCTGCAAGGGCACGAGGGTGGGACCACCAGTTTCTGAACAATGTCTTTCTGCCAACAGAAGGTTATTCAATTAGGCAATCACTTCTGCTTAATGCTGGGTGGGATGATGTCAGCCACCTGCACACTCTCTCCCTCGCCTCCCGCTTCCTGGAGACAACAGTCTTTTCTGCCCCTGGGGAGGAGGCAAAGGTTTTCAATCTGTTCCCTTTTTGCATTAGCTCCTGACTGCAATTATTAGAATCTGACATTTGTTTTGCTTCCTGACTAGTGCTATAGTCAGTGCAGAGACTTTATAGAAATACGAATAAGCATTTGATAATATATTTATATTTTAGCACTCCTCCCTGCTCTAGTGTGCTGAATTTTTCTCTTACTTGCCTTGACCTGGTGCTAAAAAATTTCGTGCTTTAAGGCATTACACTATGATCACTAAGGAAAGAGTCAGAATTCTGAAGGGTAATGGCACTCAAAGACTTCCCCTGCAATTTTGTTTGTGTTTATCCTTTTTTTTCCTTGAAGTCTGATTGTATTGTTGATTTTAGTACAGTTACTCCAGTCTGTAGAAATAGAACCCATGTTTATTGCTGTGGCTAGTCTTGCTTCACAAGCAGATTGTGTGCTATCTTTGTTTATTAATTAAATGGATGTGTGGCTTTGTGACTTTTCTGGGTGTTCCCTGTGCTTAACATAATGAATCTCATTTTGTGGGAGAAAAAATAATTAAAAAAAAAAATATATATGTATAAATATAAATAATAAAAACCAAACAGATGCAGAACATCATCTGTGTCTTAGATACAAACAGACATGTCCCTTTATACCCTTTCAAAAACTTTGTAAATTCATCATTAGTATGTCAAGCAACCATCTACTCTGAAGTTTATTTTAATAAATGGCAAGTCTTATATCCATATCAAATTACATAATAATTTCCTGAAATGTATAATATTTATGACATCCCAAAATATTTACATGAATCTGGAAAACTGTCCTCTAAGCATGATTATCAGAACAAAAATGTGTTTCATTCAACCCTCATATGTCTCTGAGATCCTATTGAAACCAAGGGCCATACTGCTGAATTTGAAGTAATTCCATTTGGTTGTAAGTGCACTGAAGATAAGATTGAGTCTGTCAGATCTTATTTTAGATGATGAGCATAACTCAAATTATTTTTCTGCTCTGGTAGTCCTTAACTTTTTTGTTTTATTTTTTTTGCTATTGATGTACTCTTCTATTCTCTCAAATATTTTATTTATGTAGCCCCTGTGTGTCATTTGGTTACGTGAACTTTATTAATGTTTTGCTAGTTTTAAAACCTACTTTTTCAGTAGAAATTATTTTACCCCTAATGACTGCTTAAACAGTTTTGATAACAATACACACTTTTCTGAAATAACAGAAAATTATAGAATGTATGTAGTTCCATAAAGAAGGAGGTAATTTAATTTTTTTCCCTCCACTTTCAATGGATAGACACTCTGCGAGGTTTCAGTTTCCTAATTATCTTTAAAGTTTCTAAAAAATATGCCCTTCTATATTTAATTAACGATTAATTGTAAAATTCATAAATTTTCAGGCCTCTCAATTGTAAGTAAATGTTCTACATTCAGTCTGCACCTTCTGCCTAGAACACAATAAAAACAGAGATCGTAAGGGGGTTGTTATTTGCGAATACACAATAATAAACTCCCAGAGGCTTATCCCCATTAGTGGAGATTTTACCTTTGTTTTCCCTTTGATTGAGAACCGTATTATAGCTTAGTGTTCTGGAATAAAACAGCCTCTTGGACAACTGCTGCAGTGTTTGGGATTCTTGTATTTCAAAGGATGTACCACCTTAGAAGCCTGGGCAAAGCTGAATTCCTGTTGACTTACCAGTTTTGATGCTCTTAAAAAGGTATCTAAACTGTAGTTTCCCAGTGGTAATTAGATATATAGTCTGTCTCCTTGTTTACCATGAAAGTAATAACGCTGCTTTCAGCATTATTACATCCAGTGTACTTAATTAACATGGTCAACACATTTTTCATGTCAATAAATTGAGGCAGAAAAGAAGATACTCAGACAAGTTATTTAATTAGCCAGTTACAAACTGTAGGAATAGAATTAGTATCTCCACACTGAAGAAGAAGGGGAAGGACTGGGGCATTAGAAAGTGTTCTTGACTTTATAATCTTCCTCTGTCTGAGTAATATCTATGTTAAATATTTTTATTATTATTAGGTGCAAACCTAATAAATGCCAAGTAAAAATTTACAGAAAGTGAAGCAAAACCATTTCTTCAAGTGAAGAATGGTGATGTAAACAGTCTTGGACAAATGTAAGGAGAGAAGATGAGTAGATGACTGAGATAAATATAAAGACTCAAAAGCTGAATATCAGTGAATACCCATGAGTACAAATACATTCACACATCTCATCACTGAAGACCATGATACACATAACTTTCCAAACTGACAGAGGTCAAGATAGGTGATAATTCAGCCACCTAGTCAGCCAGTATTGTTTAGTTTTTTGAGTTGTAATGAGGCAAAATGTGTTATTTTTACTAGATTAGGTCCACTGATCTTTCTTTAACCCAGTGAGATTAGTTTTCAAATAAGTTTTAGCAGAGGAAATTAAATAAAGATTTTTAAATATAGCAAAAGGGGAATGAAATACATCTTCTCCCAAGCAAATAAAGCTTCTCTAAAACATATGACCTCATAAATACTTTGTCTAAAAATATGAATGCACAAAGAGATTTGAGGGAAAGGGAATTGCAGAATCCTACAAATAGTGAAGATGAAGGAAAAACTTAATTCCATATGGATAAACTGAAGGTAGCTTGTAAATGAAAATAACTATATGCAACTACTGAGTTGAAACAGGTCTGGGAGAAATATTGTAGTAAACAGAGCAGTTCAATCACTGCAGAATTAGCCACTGTAACACCCATTTTGATTTCAAGACAGAGCATGACTTGAAAAATGTGTTTCCAAACCATGCTGCTTTGTATATGTTACATTTTCAGCTAGACTGGTGCATTTCATGTCTGATGACTTTACACCATAATTGCATCTGTACACAGAGGTAACACAGAGCTGATTTTTACTTCTTCAGTGGTATTGTACAAGAAGGTTGCACTGTTTTAAGGGGCTTAAGATACCATTTAATTCTCAGTATGACACACAGAATTTGTCCAAAGGCATGCAGTTACTGGCAAACCATCTTATGCAAATTTTCCCGAGAAGGAAATTTGTCCCTTTGAAGGACTCTTCACAAATTTTCCATCAATACTAGAAATTAATAATATGGGTCAACTCTGTTTTCAAGAGAAGTATTTTCTCAGTTGAAATAAAGATAACAAGCCTTGCTATCTGTCAGTGATGATTGCTAAATTAGGTCAAGGATATTATTAAACCCATCGCAGTAGTACAAGGGCTCATCTTCCTAGCACTTATGGAATATTGGTACGCATCAGTTTAGAAAATGAGAAAATTACATTTGGAACATGCACTTATTTGACATCTACATTAGTACAACAATGCTGTGTACTGACAGAAGTAAACTAGACTGATTAAAAATATCTTCTTTTAGTTTTCTAAATGTGTTCAAGATAAGCAGGAGTTCTCAGGGAGATCCTAATGGGCCTATTGTCCACACAAAGTCTGCAAGTACAGTCTGAAGGATGAACCCATTTATACTTTTCTGAGTGAACAAAACCAGACCAAGCACAGAGATTTTCAGCCAGGTAGCATGCTGACAGTCAAGGGCAGACTGGCCACAGCTGTGTGATTGGAACAAAAGCAGTGGAGCATTTTGTGCTAAAGCTTTCTTTGGAAAATTGCACCTTCACAGCAGGACAGACATAAAATATGGGTCAAGTCTTTAATTCATACAAGCCAGTGTTCTATAATGGAATTAGCCTCTAAATGGAGATGTCAGCTGTAGGGATCACAAGGTCCTCTATTATGCATGCAAATATATGTATCTATGTGTATGTATGTATACATATGTATGTGCATGTTTATGTGTATATATTTATATGTACAGTTGGTAATATGCAATTTAAATTGAAGGTTAAGTTTGTTTCAAATGAAAAGCCATAAAAATCCTGTTGCTAGCACAGATGAGTACATGGCCAACAGTGTTTAGCTTTAAACAGGTAAATCTCTGTTTTGATTTATACTTGCAGCACTCAAAATGGCAGAATCAATTTGCTTGAAAATTGGTAAAACAAATTTGTTGTGGGCTATGACCTTGTATGCTGAACATCATCCCAGAAGGATTTTTTTCTTTATGTTTGAATTATAAATCTTGGAAATGCAGGGTTTTTTATTGCAGAAATATCGACAGAGCTTTAACTATAATGGTGTGGCTATATTTCCTTAAACAGTAGGTATGTGTTTTGCCAGTAGTTAACTAATATTTTTTCAAATAGTAGTAGATGTTGAACAGAGAAGCCAAATTAAAAATGCAGTGGTAAAAATCAGTAACTCATTGATGTGAAGAATTAATAAAAGGGAAAACAAAAACTACTATAGGAATGACCGAGGATGAAAATTGACAGCTGAAATTGCTAAGAGTATATGTGGAAATAATCAGATATGGACCTTTATGGGGTTGTGTTTACTGTGTTTTTCAAGACTCAGTTTTGTTAAGAGAATATAAGAGCAAGATATATTAAAATATCAAAGGCAATAAAAGCCATTATTGTGGCTAACTGCCACATGACTTAAAATAACATCTGAGTGTAATTTTATTACGTACTACATTGTATTTGTACTTGAAAAAAGCCTCTTGAGCTTTTTTTGTAGGAAACACAGACATTGCTGGTTATGTCATGTGGAATACAGATAAAAAGATGTCTGATCTTGAATTATTTGCTTAGGGCAAATACTTGTTTTCACCTGTGTTGCATTCTTTTAAGATTCATAGATTTTATTGGATGTCATTTAGTTCAGATTTAAACACACTGGAACTAGCTGAGATTTGTGTTTCATTCATGTCTTCATCCAATAACTCTTATTCATTTTAAACTTAGGCTAAATCTACTAGCATAATTACTTAATGAAGTACCTTTGTGATGATCAGATAAATTCTCCACAAACTTTTGTACGAGCTGATGTCATTAAGATCTTGTCTTGACATAAAACAAACACAGTTAAATTATATCTTTTTCCGATGGCCCTACATTTTAAATGAAATATGAAAGGATGAGATTCTTTAAAAACCTAGGAAAGAAACAAGCATCAGCATTGAGGTTGCTCCCTTCGGTAACGTCAAATTTGTGAGTTGGTACGCATTCCAAGGTCATGATTTTATTGAGTGATATTTGCTACCTGAAAAGGGGAAGATGACATGTAAGAGACAAATTTTCTTTCACTGGAAATCTAAGACCAAATAAATTAAAAGGCTTTATGGTTTTTCATCTCTTCAAAAGTACCAGATGATTATGAAGGATGAGGAACAAGCCACAAATGTAACCATGGTGACAGGTTTCTGTGTTAGCCACACCCCTAGTTAGTGTGTAATCACAGGCTTGTTATATTTTCAAGAAACAGAGCAGTTAAGATGTATATTTGATTAAACTGGTTTGTGTTTCAAGCTGGATCCACTTTTGTTTTGTTTTGTTTTTTTCTAAACCATTATCCAAAGTGGGTTAATTTTAAAATCTAAATCTAAAAGTGTGACATCTCTGTTTATTTGAAGTATATGGACTTCTGAGGGAGTATGTAATCAGGAAGCATACTGGATTAACTGTTCTGTGAACAGCTAGAACTAGCTAACATTTACAAAACACCCCCTCAATAGCTGGTTTTCTGCTCTTTCCCTGGATATGCATTTTCTTGATTCTAGTCAGGAGTGAAATTGGAGGGTCTGCCATGGTGGGAATCTCTCTGTATCTATATTTCTCTGCATGTTTCAGCAAATTCTGACCTGTTTAGCCTTTAGACCATATCAAATTCTACTCCAACATCTTACCCTTCTTTTTGTGGTATCTCATAGCAACTCAGCAAAACTCTTTTTTTAGCCTTCCTGACACCTTCTCAGCCACATGACTTCTTTCTCTTAAATAATTTCCTTTATTTTTGTTTCCATGGTCTTCTGGTCTTGCTCTTGACCTTGTGCAGCAGAACACAAAGAGAATTCTTGAGCTTTTCCTGTCCTTAGTGACCATTAAATGTTGAAAAGAGAACTCTTACGTCCTGTGTTGGTAACATAGCAAGCTAATAAATCTTTTAAATCACAGCTCTAAGGTTCCATTGGTCTGGGAAGTGAGCATCCTACAAGATTTAAGTACAATCTTACAGCATCATCAGCTCCACTGAATTCTCTGCTTGAGGCAGTTTCATGTGTTCTGTCAGCTCAGCAGCATATTGTTTGACTTGCTCTTCAGTGCAAATCTAATGGGGATTAATGGCAGCAAACTTGAGGGCATGCAGAGCCTTATTCACCCTACTTTGACACCAAGCAGCTCCCTGGAATGCTGAGGAAAGTGCTCCAGTTTAGGTTTGTCGTAATGGCTCAGCTGATTCAACAAGCTGTTTTAGAGAACCAGTATTACAGGACAAAAAAAGGCCTTGCTAAGTGTGAAGACACTTTGTATGTCTTTCTAGTGCCTAGTGAAATTCTGTCAAAATTTTGTCTCTGTGATCCAAAAGTAGAATAATTTACTCTATTTAAGAGACTGTCCTTCTTCTCTGCAGGTCCATAAGTTCCATGTGGATTATCAGTTAGAAATCTTGAGTGTTTTATTTCTTATCATTTTCACAGAAGTATAATGTCAAGAAATAGATCTTAATGAAAATTGGTTTGAGGGAATGTTTCATTGGGGAAAAAAAAATAATTAAATTATCTTTTTTTTCCATTTTAGTAAAATGAGAAGCTTATTCTTCCAATCCAGAATGCATCAAAATGCCTTCTTTAACTTCAATAGGAGCTCTTACTAGGAATGTAATTCCAGACTCTTTATTTTTAGGTCAATGTCCAAAGTGGACAGCAAGCACTGCATCCCAAAACACAGTGTTCTTTTCCTCCTCCCCCCTCTTCTACTGTAGATTATAAAATTTTAATTACCAAAGCTGGAAGTCAGTTTTAACTCCCAAGTTCAGTTGCTAGTGCTTTCGTAGATGGTCTGCACTAATTGTGTTAGTGCAGAGGAATATCCCCAAAGTAATTCAAATTACACACGACAGAGTAAGAAAAACACCCTGTTGTGTATCCAAGTCTGCTTACTCAAATGCAGGGAGGTTCAAATGTTTAGGTGAAACGGAACCAACTTTCTCTAAAAGTAAATTCTTATCTCATACGAACTGTCCACTGGTAAAATGAAATTGATTGCAATCAGTTCTTTCATTGCAAAACAATACTCCGAATTATAAATATGTATTATGGTGCTACTTCTCAGAAGATTTTAGTTAGTGCATGTCCTTTACCACTCTGATGTTTCAGAAATCAACCCAAAAGGTTCACCACATATAATATGTTAAATTATATCAGAAGCCTGTAAAAAGGGAAGTTTTTTTTCACTGTAGATGGCAAGTCTGTGCTTTTTATCTACTTTAGTGCTTGCTCAAGTGGACTTTATTTTATGATGACATTTGTAGTATTTATTTTTCCTTCATCTATGGTAAATTATTTTAGAAGTGTCTACTCTGGAAATCATGAGGAAGGAGATGGATAGACACACATTAGTTCGGAGTGAATGCTCTTTAGACGTGTTACATTCAAATCCTACCCCTGTGTTTATACATCACATTCAATTGTGTAATCTTGACGTATCACCAATATTTAAGAGAGTACCAAACGGTGTAACTGTTTCTGAAACATGAGTTCCTACTTTTTATGCACTAAAACATCTAACATGAATGAGTCATTGGATCAGTTAAACAGCTGGTTTCTGACTGTCTCTCTTTTAAATTTTTCTTTTTTTTTTTGTTTTGTTTTGTTAATAAATACACTTTTGTGATTTTTGTATGTCTTTTCTCTTCTTGGAAGATTTGTTTTTCATCAAAGAAAAATCTTTTTCATGCCAGCATACCTATTCTGAGAATTTTTCTGAAATCCAGGTAGTAGTGTTCTGAACAAAAAGAGAAATCTTCACTCCCCTACTCTGTGGGAGCTGCAAAATCAGGTTTTCTTTTCAATTGTTATTAGACAATAATGATTCAATATCAGATTCTCTTATCAATTGTTATTAAATATAATGATAGGCTTTTAAAAAGAGACATTGTTACAATGATTCATCAAATTTTAAGTGACTCAGAAATGGTTTACTATATGAATAGAATGATTTAAGCAGCATCAGTGGGGGCAACTGGGAGATTCTGCCACCAAAATATTCCAAAGTGTCTGTAAGGGAGCTCTCACTTAGCATGTGAAAGACCGATAGATTGAGGGATCTGAAGCTGATATTTGCTACAAGGTGAGTATCCTCATATCGCCTATAATGAAAAACCCTCTGACTCTCTCTTTCATTCTTTTATATCTGTCTCTTTTTCTTTTTTTCAGAAAGTACATAAAAGGTTTTTGGTTTCATTTCAGCAAATATTTCATATTCTTGATATTTCAGGAAGAGTTGTGTTATGAAGAAAGATTTCAGGCACTTTAAAATGAAGAACCTTCTTTAAATGTAATTTAAAACATTAATGTTAGCAGATATTAAATACATTTTACAGAATGCATTTGGAAATTAGATACATCTTTCATTTCTCATCTGTTCAGTCTCCAAAGTTATATGTAAATACACTAACTGAATTCTGGTAAAACTTCATCTTGCAAGAGAAGCTGCCTGTAAGTCAAATAAGGACAAAGATTAAAATTTATTTTGTCATGAGAAAGGAAATTGAACAATTTTCTGTACTGTGTTTTAGTTTTTCAGTCAATGAGTGGCAATCCATGGCAATCCAGGTCATCCTTATATAAGACACCAGGATCATCTCAATTTTTTTTCTATGCTATATGACACAGGTTGGCTGCGTCATCATCTAATGACCAACTAATCACCAGCTTGGGTGTTCACAGGTAAATTATGTTCAGAGATATGCTGGATAACACTTAAAGCATGTGAAGGGCACGAGTCTACTTTCTAATCTCAGCCTATGTGATCTTAGAGAAGATTGTGGATGGTGAGAATTATTCTGAGTGCTTTCAGTTCTTTCTGTTGATGTTTTTTTTTGCCAAATTCCATTTTACTACACTGCATGCCATGTATTTAATGTTTTTGTTTAAGCTTAAGAAAACAAAGAGATGGGTCTGCATACAAGCAATGAAAAGGAGACATAAGAATAATGTTTTCTATGGCATCTGCTAGACTCTAATCAAGTTACCTAGTTTGGGGGAGCTATTCAGTTGCCAAAGAGGTTGAGACTTGAAGGACTTTTCAGAGTAAACTTTTATAATGATGGGTTGATCTATAGGAAAAATATAGGAAGCAGTTCAGCCTTTTTACTGATTCTTGAAATTTTAGGAGCAGCTTAAGAAAGACTCTGAGAGTTTGGTGATTTGTGTATCTGGATCTAATAACTATGTAACTGGTAAATGGATTTTGCTTAAATTGCTGTGGTGTGGATGCCTGTGTTAATATCTTGGGAATAATCACCAGTGAAAATCATGTGGAAAGGATAGTAGGCTTCTGTGGAAACCAGGAGGTTTTGAGGTTTTGCTAAGACTATATTTTGTTTGTGTGTGTGAATGCATGGGTTATTTCTTACTGTTTGGCTCTGCTGCTCAGAAATACAGAACTTATTAGGATAAAATTCTCAGATAATGGAGAAAGCAAAAGTCACACCTACATGCAAGAAATATGAAATTAGCATCGATATAGATTTCAGTAGTTAATGTAATAAAAAACAATTTAAATTGTCTGTTTGAAACAAAATTGTGAATCAAATATAATATTGTGTTTTGAAAAAATATAAAGGTGTCAAAAAAAAAAAATTAAGCTGATTTATGAACATCTTGCAAAGCCTATTTGTTACTGGATTTCAAAAAAGCCCATTTTAGCATCATTTTTATGTTTCAATTTAAGTGAAGCAATTTCTTCAGTTGCCAGAGTAGATGATAGGATGCTTACATATTATTACAAAAGAATTCATGGTTCATAAGTACTTCAAATTTTATATTTCTAGTTGAAGAAGTCTGACTGACTATAGAATGAGTTATATTTTATAGTCATCTGGTTGGTGTATGGAACTGGAATGAAACATGAAGAATTAAAATATGAACAATTAAATTAGGCTTTTTAAAAGTTGTAGTAAAGAGATAAATCTTGTTTGGAGTGTGCAAATAATGTAATTTTTCTTGCAAGACTGACATGTGAATAATTGCAGCTCCCCATTTCCCTGGTGAAATAAAATCAACATACATATCACGCTGTTGTGCTCTGCAACTCAACTCTTTTCCACGCTTTCATCATCTATCGCTAACTAGCAAACATCAATGTGCAGAAAAAAATTTTGCACCAAAGCAAGCCATCCACACAAACAGCCTTACTTGAAAGACGTAGAGGACAGTTAGTTCCTTACGCTATATTCCTATTTAAAAAGGTACACAGAAGAATATATGATAGTCAGCAGCATGTATGAAAATTAAAAATAATGAATTTGATTTAATCTCAGCAAACAGATTAAGCACTCTGTAAAAGGTATATTAAGTATATTAGTCTATAAACATTAATTTAATCTTTGAATTGATATAATTTTAAAAAATATTTTCTCATTTAAGCCAGGAGCCATTTGCAAGCCTTCCAAAGATACATTTTCTTCTTAGTATTATATCTTTATTGATTAACCAAAAGCAAAAAAGGAAAAAAAAAACCCTTAAAACTCTCTTCAAACCCAAAGGAGCAGTTATGGTCAGAAAATTGATTGACTGTAAAACAGTTGTTTTTATGATAGCTTTGAATAGACTCTAATTACCTTGTTAGCTGAAACAGACTTGTTTGCAGATATTCATATGGTACTCAGCACAAAGGATGTTTTGCATCTTGCTTTGTTTTTTCTTGTTGTCTTAGATCATTTAATGAAGATGGAGAGAGGCCAGGTAAATAATAAAGCCATCAGAACCGAAATAGTAGTACCAGGTCATGGGATAGCAACCACTTACCCAGGATCAGAGTTGTCTGAGGTAGCCAACCTGGTCAAGCCATGTGCCAGTTACTGAGGTCATATAAAGCACTACAGCAGAGCCCAGCAACCAATGGCTTTTATTTTCATTTAACTTTCTAACTAATTTCTATGGGATTATTTCTTTATATTGTTTGTTTCTGGTCACACTATGCTTTTTTCAACCCGCAGTACTTCACAGTAATGTTTTCTGTAAAAAATGAGCTGAAGTAATGTCATTGCATGTCCTAATGTTCGTTGACTCATGGAACAGAGATATTTGTATTCCTAATTTGAAATGAGATTCATATTTTTTTAAGAAATCTGTATGCTAACTTGCAGCATTTGAACATGCCCTCTTGCCCAAGTCTAGAAACAAAAAAGCTAACTCAGTTAAAAAATTATTCTGAAACAGAAAGCATTCAATACCATAAAATAATTTGCTATACAAATTATAGCCTTTCTCATTTAAACTGGCTTATTTGCTCAAAAAAAGTGAGCACTTCTTTAAAGTGCTTTGATGAGCGTTAAGTTCCTTTTGAAAAACAAGGTTTCCATACAAAGGTGTATTTTCAGCTCAGTTTCTTTTATTAATCTCTAACAGGAGTTTTGTGCAAAATGATAGTTCCGTGATATGTCTGAAGTCGTTCTTACGACATTAACTGAGAGACTTTGGACCGTTCTTATAGCACATTAAAATATTCATAGTTCATTAATCGAACCTGAGTTATCTAAGAGCAACAAATTTCCAGGATGCAAATACATGTGGATTGGCCAGTTGTTAAGCTAGAACTGGATTCTGATGTTTGTGTTCCAGTTCTGTAATAGCTTATTACTTGATCTTTTCACTAGATAGAATTTCTTGAAGTGACCAAAAAGAGTAAGAAATTCAGAACAAAAACCTGCTAATAATTTAAATATTTCATTCACAATTAAAGTTCCTCCTCAGATGCTTATTATTTTATACTTTTTAATGTGGAAAAAGAGGAACAGAATTATTTATTGTTGTTTGCATATTACCAAAATAAATTGAAATATATTTTTTTTTAATTTCATATGTGCTGCTAGTTCTCAGAATGACAACTTTTAAAAGAGTTTTTTTTTTTTAAAAAAAAAGAGTGAGCTTTTTGAAAGTTCATCAGCAGAAATTAACATGGATCAGAAGAAGCAAATGATTAAAAATTGATCAAGAGATGGATTTAGACAACAGTCTACAAGTTTTCTAAGAGTCAGAGGAAAATTCTTTAACCTCAAAAAAGCAAATGACTAGGTCCAGAGCAAGATTCCATGTCATGCACAGAGATCTATTTATTAAATTATCTTAAGCTTTTTATATAGAACCCTGTTCTTATTTCAGTTCCTTTGTCCTCTTCCTTGAAGTGGATAAAAAAAATAAAATACATACGAATGGTAGAACCTTAAGATTCATCTTTCTCTGTGTTGACCTGGTAGTTAATCTCTGCAAGTCTTTACTGTCAATGTACACTGATGATCAGGCAGACTTTATGAGAAAGCATCCCTGTATTTTCTGCAGTAGTAAGCTTCTAGACATGATGTACTGTGTTTCCACAGTGCTGAGAAGGAAATGAAAGCTTTAGACTTCTGTTGGGCCAGAAAATAATAAATTAAAAAAAAAAAAAATCTATCTCTCCCCATCTTCTCTAAAATGAAAAGTTAGGAAAAAAAGAACTGTAGGACATGGGCCACCTTTCATATGATGAGACTATGACTCTACAGGATTTTCATATGCAAAATGCTACAATGGTAAAAAAAAACATTCTGAAATGGAGAATGCTGGAACTCAACACAGTTTAGCAATTATCGATTCCAGTACATTTCATAACACATTACCAAATTTTCAGTGTCTTAGTATCTCCCAAGATGGACAATGCTGTTATAAGGAAAATGCACTTGCTGACATTTATCAAAGATTTTTGTATGTTCATTCTTTGTAAGCTAACGCTACAACTACTGCCATTGTTCTCTCTCATTCCTCTCTCTGCACCTCACTGCCAGCTTGTCAAAACAGTGGGACCATGCCATCAAATAAATGAGATTCAGCCATCAGCAGCAGAAGCCTCATGGGGCCTGGTGCTGGCATGGGCGGCACTGGCTGACTCGCTGTCTGTGGCTGAGTGACTCTCACTCCCTGGGGAGAGCCTGTGCAGTGAGTGCCATCAGTGGTGTGGGACATGCTGAGGGAATGTATGGGAATCAACGGAAGTGGACCCAAGTCCAAGGAGGGAGAAACCCCCTTCACGATCATGGCAATTGCCGTAAGGCCCCTGCCACCCACCCTCCCTTCTGTGCATGCAGATGCCAAGAGTCTGGGGTGTCCAGGAGCCATGGAAAGGCAGAGAATAGGAAGGGGTAGGAAGGGTGTGAGTTTTACAGCAATTTCTGCTGGATCGTTATTGGGGGGGTTTTGCATTCGAGAATGTGGACTGTAAAAACCATGAGCATGAGCACATCATCTGCACCAGCAGCTCTTTGTTAGTACCGCAGGCACAACAATGCCCCCTTTGCTCATGACAGGCTTTTGAGGGTAACCAGTGGTGAAAAAAGTGGGCAAACCCCTCAGTGATTGCAGGCCCAGTGTCCTACATTCTGCAAATGGATCTCTGCAGGTGACCAGGCTGATAGGAGAAGACTAGAAAGGCAGAGCTTGTGTCAAGTGTGTTGGCTGATTGTGAAATTTTACTTTATTTTATTTTGTTCTGTATTTCATTTCATTTCAGTTCAGTTCATTTCATTAATGGTTCAGGAGGTGAAGGCTCCCCAAAAACATGAGGAAAAGGGAAGAGAAAGTTTATTTTGTCTTGGTTTCACTGTCAGGCTACAGCTTCAGCTGGACAAACTTTGTTTTGGAGAGGAGGTAACAGAGATGCTGATGTCTCACATTGTTAGCACAAAACCTGAGAAGGAGAAAGAAAAGAGGCAGCCCCTGAAGAAGTTTGAGAAGATGTGGCATCCAGGTCAAAACCGCAGGATAGCTGCAATGTAGCTTCATTGCACAAGTCTGGTCATAGTCCGAGGAGATCAGAGGTCTCTGTTTTCTGTTATTTTTTGTGAACTGGTTGAATCCAGGTGTTTGGTCTTCTTGGCAAGTTTTTCTGTGAACTGATGGAAGGGGCAGAAGGCCAGACACACCCTTAAGGAAGATAAAGAAGATGAAAAGAGCAAATTCCCCCACTCTCTTGACCCCACACTAGATGCCTGCTCTGCTGCTACATGAGTTCTCAAGGCTGAACTGGGTAAAGGGGTACCAAAGCCCTGGGGCCGGGCGTCCGGCATAGGGATTCTTGCAGAGTAACTCTCCAGAGCTTCCTCTGGGAACACTGACATTCAAAGAGGAGGGAGAAGTAAAAAGGCCTCAGTAAAACAACAAAACAAAACAAAACAAAAACCCCAAACAAACAAAAAAAAAAGAGTATAGTAAAAAGGAGAGGGAAAAAATGTAAGGAGGTAAAAAGCTTTAAAACATGGAATCATTGTCTAAGTGCTGTCTTGTATTTAAATAGCTGTCAGTGAAGTGAGGCAGAGCTAACTGCATAAGCAAGAATATAAACCTGTAAGGGATGGTTGCAATTGATGCATTCAAAAAGACATTTCTTTTGAAAGGAAAGAAGAAAAACAGAGAGGTAAAAGTTTAAGTACAAGTGCTTGATTTTTTTTAAAGCTAAAATATCAAGTTTTATGTGTTTGTTCTAAAAAAGAGATGAAACCCAGGGGTAAGAAGCAAGGCTGTTTGATCACTGAACAGTTCCTTAAGCACACAAAGTAAAATGTTCTTACCTAGTAGTAAAATCATTCATAAAAGATACTGCAAAATGTATTGTCAAAGCAACAATGATACTAATTAGCTGGAATATCACCAGAAAGTCCTCTGGAAGGAGATGCTTTAGTTGAGACTGACAAAGATAGATATTCGTAGGAGTCTTGGTTGTAAGCTGTGGGGTTTTTTTTGTTTGTTTATATGGTATGTTACCCCTATAGGTAGAAAAGAAGGATGAATAGCCAATGTTAGTCCTATGGGTATTGTTAACTGTGTAATGCACAGCTTTGATCTGTTTGGATTTTGGTTTGATTTGGGTTTTTGTTACCATATCTCAGTATGGGAAAGACAAAAGTTAGGATAGTTTTCTCTTGAAGTCAGTTGCCATGGCTGAAGTTAGAAATATAAGAAAATAGGCACCTGGATAAATAGAGAATACAGGTAGATTTTCAAGTGGTTTTATTCTGTATTAATTTGAATTAGAAGTGTTAAAATAATTAGATCAATACGTGTTTTTTAGGATCCCTGTTCATAGGAAGTTCTTTTTTCCAATATCACCACCTTGAATGTATCAACCCTGAGATACTTGTGTGGAGCTCTATCTTCTCTGCCTGTGAGACCATTTTATCTAGGTTATAGTAAGACTGCTAGTGCTGGACATCCCAAATCAATCTGAAAGCGAAGTAGATTGTACTTTTTGCTTTGCCTGAATTCAGCTGAAAATCAGATCCACGGCTAAGTTAGTTATATGCAGAAATGCGGTGAGTCACTTTTTCGGCTACTTAGTTCTCATTAATGGATTTGCTAGGGAGCTAAAGTAGCTTTCTGTGGCCTATTTTTGCTGCCAGGGTTGGCATATATATTATATTGTATGATCAGTGTGAGCTTTGGCTTCAGAGTATTCTCTTAGCTGAGGCTCTATTAAATGTTACTGTGATACATTCCTTGAGCTGGAGGAAAGCAAAGAGTGCAACTTATGTGAATATTAAATCTATTTGAAGTTCTACAAATCTCTGAACATTGCTGTGTTTTTATGGATGGATCCATTTCTTCACTCTCCTGAATTGAAGTTGTATTCTCTTTCTATGCAGATACATGATGTAGCATACTGTATTCCATAAACTTTGTGTACACTTTTGTAAATTTTGTTCACTTTTTTTTAAATAGCCACACTCTATATTCCATATCTATACTTTTGATCATCTTCTATGAGTAAGCTCTCACATAGGCAGGTAGAAGATTTTTTGTAAAAGATTTAAAGAGGTAATTATGCATGTTGAAAGACCAGAGGGGGAAACAGATACTTGCACAGAATATATAGACTCATTTCTTCTGCTATCAGAGATGAATCTCAAAAAAAAAAAAAATCCCCATTACCCGATCTGCATGTCATGATTTGTCCTTCTCCCACTTTGCTATTCAAACTTGGTCTGTTTGTAAATATACTTTTTTTTTTTCTTTTAGGCGATTTTGAAGCAGTCTTCCTTTGATTTTTGTTCACAGCAAATATCCAGGGATGCATGCCTTTAACTTAGTATTTAAAGCTGAGACTACTGAAGGGCTGGTATCCTTACTGCTCATTCTTCAGACTTGCACATTTTCTTCAAATTCTCATCAGTGCTTGAATACAGTGACCGTGTACTTCATCTTCTAGACTTTACAAATGCTTTTAGAATAAAAGCCTATAAGAGCAAAAGGAAGTACTGTATTTATTTAGGGGTTTGATTTTATCCTCTGCTTTTCCATAGCTCTGTTAGTCTAATATGTCTTCTTACTAAATCCTTTTAAGAAGCTCTGAAATATCAAAGGTAATCCTACATCTTGTATTTTGTCAAATCCAGTTGATCATAATGCTAATACTTTCATCTCTCCATAAGAACACCCTTGTAATGCTTTCCCTATACTGTTGTAGGTTTGTTTCAGAGGCGTGATGGGTAAGATTTTAAATGGTTACTTTGAAACTTTTATCAATTTGCAATCAGAGTAGAAATAAGACTGTACTTCATTGAGGAGGTTAATATGATCCCATAATTTTCATAATATGTATAGTAAGGCTGACTGACATTGCAGGTAAAATGAAATAATACACTTCTCTTTATTGGATAAGTTTTGTTTTCAGTGTGACACTCAGACTTTTATTTTCATCCCAAAGGGAAAGTTTTATGTGCATGAAAAATTTTAAGGCTTTGCTGTTTATGGTTTAGGGGTTTGTTTTACATTTTCTCATTTTGGATGATTTTAGGAGCACTAAATTACAGAACACAATTTTGCCCTTTGAGGGAAATTTTGACCACCATAAGCACTCTGGTTAGTGGCCTAAAAATAATTAGTTACTACTGGTTTATGATGCTTTTAGGTCTACTTTTATTTGAGAGATTACTTTCAAGCTATTAAAATGTCTGGAGATTTATTAAGATTTTCAGAGACAAATATTTTATTTTGATTGAAAAATATGTCATTCACAAATGCTTTTGGCTCATTGCATCCAGGACAAAAAAAGATATAAGCATGTAATACCCTCCTTTTATGAATCATAGGTCTGGAAAGACTCTGAGATAGAATAGAAATGTCTTTCGTCTATCTATAGTACTGCATATGCAAATTATGAGTGAAATTCAGTCTTCACATTTTTTTCAATAGGAAGTTTTGCCAAGAGCAGAAGGATAAGATATATCCGTGAGAAGAAATCTATGCTGTATGTTCCTTGTTTAGTTTCTAAATTTGATTTTTACCTTTCTTTTCAGAGCAGAAAGGGTCTGAGCAGGTTCCTGTAGCAGGAAGCATCAGAATTACCAGACTCTACATCAGCTCTAGACTCTCCATGTCTGGCTTTTAGGCAGGCACAGTACGAATGAATTTTAAATGCATCAGGGACAGACTTTGGTTAAGAATCTTTCTCTGAACAAGGCATGTGTCTGTGTAGTTTGGAAAGATTAATCTTTCATTTAACCTTTTTCCATATCTGTTCCATTCAAAATACTGGAATTCAAGATATATATGTCTAAGTAATTTTGTATTTATATATATATTTTTTTTTTACAGTTGTATTATTTTGTGCTGTGCGTAACAGTTGATTCTGTCAAGCTATGCAGTTAAAAATGGTGTTTCAGGAAAATTTGTGACATTGACCACTGAGAGTTAACTAGGATCAATTAGAATGAAGCTGTAATTATGTAACAAAAGGCAGCATATTCTGAGAGTTCATATTTTGCATAATGTTCCTATTATTTCTTTTATACTAGAAGTGTTTCTGTTTGGTTGGGTTTTTTTTGTGGGTTTTTTTTTGGTTTTGGTGGGGTTTTTTTGGTTGTTTTTTTTTTTTTTTGGTTTGTTTTTTTTCCCTTCTGTCTTGATAAATATTTTAAACAAAGTTATCAGTAGGGAGGGGAATATCATCAAAGCAAAAGATCTCAGAAAGCTTAGTGAACTAATTTGCCTGACATTATGTGGATGTTGTGGTTTGGAAATAAAGCTGCTGCTGTGAAACTACTACTCTATACATATATCCCTAGGGGCATACAAAGGGGAGGGTTTTTTCCTATAAACTGTTAGTGTGATGCTCTCGTGAATTTCCTGAAAATAATCAACAGGCTGTCGACAGTGTTTCCCACAGAAGATTGGCTATTTTGGAAGTCAGTGAACCTGAACAGGGTGTCAGCTGTTCAAAGTGCAGCCTGACTCCAAAGCAGCAGTTAGAGATGTTACTTTTAGACTAGCAGGGAGGACTTTGAGTATGGAATCCAAAGGGTAGCAGTCACTCCT
>VZTE01003054.1:190111-213301 GCA_013397775.1 Eulacestoma nigropectus | reverse complement strand
TTTTGTTTTGTTTTTTTTTGTTTTTTTTTTTAATTCTTTTTTGGGAATCTTTTCTGTTAGTTGGAAGATTCTTGTCAAAAGTTAAATAAAGCTGCTTGAAATAACTGCGTTTTTTAATATTCTCATAAAAAGCAGTTTATTATTAATAAGACACCAAAAACAATGAATAACATAATGCAAAACTATTTCTATATATCACATAGACCCAATCATATAAAAAATTAATTTTATTTTAATTTTAAAATTATATGTAATTATTTTGCAAGATATTCATTATGGTAAAAACCACGAGCCAGATAGAGAAAAATAGCTGTCCCAAATTATCTAAGAAGACAATAGGAGGTCCAGGAATAGGTTGTCACTTTTTAGCATCTCATTCTAGAAGTCTAGGTCTGAAAAATAAATAATTCAATGTCACAGTAAAGTGAGGAATTTTTTAAAAAATCACTTTTTGCAAGAAAAAAAAATTCTATTGGAATGAATTTGTAACTGAAAATTTTGAACATGCAGACTGCTTTTCATTTAGAAAAATCAAAATTAAATGTTGCAGTCTGAGAAGTTAATTTAAATAAGATTATTTAATTCTATTATCTTTCTTTGTGTGAGATGTATGTATGTATGTATGCTCCTGAGTGCTTGATCTTGGTTACATTTAAAAAGGTAAGGACATTAAAATTTTGCTAAAGTGGAAAAAAATATAGTACCAAGATACACTTAAATCAGAGTGAAGTTTTTCATATTATGAAACTTCAGAAAACTGTAGTTTGTTACATACTGAAAATTTGTTTCATGTTTCAGAAAATGGAACTTAATTTCTCCGTCTTGGTAGAAAAGACAAATGTTGAAAGGTAGCATTTCCTCTGCCACAGAAATAATGAGGTTTGCATAAATCTAATTCTAGTATGTCTGTTACTTTAGAAGGTAAAAAGAGTTTTGTGAAATGAATCAATATTTATATCACCAGGAAGTCCCAAGCAATTTCTAGAGTGAGGTGAAAGTGTGTGCTAAAAAACATGTTCTTCATGAAATATGAGTCCCTTGAATTTTTTTGCATTGAGATGTTTTCAACACTGATTATGCAAAATATTAGTTTTACCAGCAATTTTCCAGCGTTAATGTAATACTTAGTTAAGTGCTTACTGATGTCAAGGACAAGGCAGCAATCAGAAACTCTAAACAATGTTTTTTTACAGAAAGTGACATTCCCAAATAACTAAGATGAGCAAATAGCATTGGAACATTTTTTGGTGCAAACCCAGAAGTTAATAAAAACTTTTGTGATAGCTACTGTTTCAATGATGCATCTGGTTTTTCCTGTCTTGGAGTGGTTAGCAAATAGAGAATACATCTTGGCTGTTGACACTTCATTGTATTCTTAACTTGCTTTGGATCACATCCAAAATCAATTGCTATCAATGGCAGTTTTCTGACCTATGTAAGGAGAGCTGGATCTGGCTCTTAATGATTTAAAAAAGTTCTATCATTTTTCATAACACTGTCTGCCACACTTAAACACTAAATGGTTTCAGGGTTTTCTGCTTCTCTCTGTTTCATCGTGAGAAGTGGCATCTCTATTGACTAATGGGATGGAAATCACTGATAATAGCAGTTTATAAGTAAGTAGCATTCTTTGAAGATATCAAAACAAACAACATCAAAAAACATGGAGAAGAAATTATCGTTTTAATAATTTCCCCCTAAATGACTAACAGACACATTCTTGCCATCTATAAAATAGATTGTTGGTGAATCGGAAGGGGGAAAAAAAAAAAAAAAACACAACCAAAAAGCCCCCGTCTCATTCCACTGTGGAAATGAACTATTCTCAGAACTAAAGTCTCAATGGTACCTCTGCACTTGTCTATATGGAAGACAAATGCCAGATTTGGCAACCGAGCCATTGTGTTTTGAGAATGTCTGCTTCCAGAAAGAACAGTCAAAACTGGAGATCATCAATGTAAAAATTGCCTGAGAAGTGTAAAGAGCTTTCAGCGGCTCAAGAATACATGCATGACATATGATGTGAATGATATAAATCACTTGTTTTTCCTTTATAATTTAAATGTCAGTCTTCTATCATCTGAGAGATTTCTTACATTAAGCACTCTGCAAATTGCTACTTACTACAAGGATTAGATTTTCAATCATGAAGGCTTGCATCTTTGTCTAGTGGTGGTGGGTTTTATGTTCAGGATTACTAAGAATTAAAATCTTTTGAATTTTTGTCTGTCTTCATGAGTAACACTAAGGCTTTAGATTTGTGCTTGACTGACGGACCTGAAAGGCAGAGGGTTTTTTTACAGTTTTTTCTAAGTTTATATAATGCATTCTCCATGAAAGCTTCCTTTTTCCTCACTTGAAATCTTGATGGGACATCAATAGGAGAAGTCTTCCTTCCAGAACTTGGTCACTTTGGCTGTGTCTATATCAAGAAGTGAAACACACCAGAGTCATTATGACGTGGGTGGTGAAACACTGGCACAGGTTTTCCAGAGAGGTGGTAGATGCTCCATCCCTGGAAACACTCAGGGTCAGTAGTATGGGGCTGTGAACATCCGGATGGAGTTGAAAATGTCCCTGCTCATTACAGGGAAATGGGACTAGATGACCTTTAAAGGTCCCTTCTAACTCAAACCATTCCATAATTCTATGATTCTCTGGCACTGAGGCTGAAAAGCAGACAACAGCAATGTAAGTAAACTCTCTTAACTATCAAAATAAGATGGTTTAATATAAACTCCCTGCTGTTCTTTTCTACCTCCCAACATATTCCCATGGGAATAACTTGCAAGAAAACACTGAGGCTGCAAGTACACTGACACTATTCTAATTTGCAGTATTAATGACTGAGCCCAGTACCCAGGAACAGTCACAGACACTGGGTAATTTTAAAGCATAGGCATATCTTTTGTGGCGGCTGAAAGGTTAATTTCAAGTGCTTAGTATATTTTTAAATTGTAGGATTCCATTTAACGTACAGGTTGGAAAACCGTGTCAGGACACTTCCCTGTCTGGATCATTAGTGAACTCCAGCTACAGATGTAACATGACAGAGTGCTCCTCTGTCTTCTCATCTAGAAGTCAAGATGCCAGTTCGAAACTGAGATCAATGTTAATACTAGGAGTCGCATCAAGGCAGTTGATTCCACCAAAGATGAAGCATAGCACAATTAAAGCTATGCCTAATAAAGTAAAGCTAGTTCTTGCTCCTGAGGCCACTTGGATGGGATATAGGAAATTAAGAAAGTCTTCATATGGAAAGCTGAGCTATAGTACCTTTCCAGCTCAGAGATGCAAATGCATCTCTTGACAAATGAACGAAAGCTAGCTCTGAACTCATCATGTTAGGTGCTGTAAGTGATGTAACTGCAGAACTACAGGGCTCAGTTTAGCCAGCTCCCCTCTTTGGCTGTCCTGTGAATTTCTCTCAAGAAAGTCAAAAAAGCAAAAGAAGGGCTTGATGCTGACTATTTGATAGATTATTGAGTGTTGTAGCAAATACAGACTGTATAGAATCAAATATTTTTGGATTATACATGGATAGAGTTTGTAGGATACACACATTTTTTTGGATTTTGATTTCTGCGTTTTTTTGAAAGATAAAATAGCAAAACAGCACAGTAAAACTACAAGAGACTTGGCACAGGCATCCCATTTGCTGTAAGAAATAATGCTTTTGGAGTACACTGAATATGTATTCGAGCATCTTGTCCTTGTTTTCAGTTTTGCTGCTGCCTCAAGACCTAAGCCAGTACTGTGTCTGAATGCTTTACGCTTGCTACTTTCACAGCGCTATCAAAAAATGCCATGTTGTCATCTCTTGCTGCTGCAGAAAGTCACAAATCTGAATGATGTAATTCAGATATTGTTCCTGGGCCACAATTGGGAGAATCTTCATATTTAATCTTCATCTAGCTCCTTGTGTTCTAGCCCTGCGGTATTTTAGGCCTGCAAGAAATGCCTGCTTTAAGATATCTCTGCTCTTTGGATATATAAACAACAAACTCTTTGGTTATTTGCTATCTTATTAAAGATAGCAGTATTTTTAAGCGTAGATTTTCTGTGTGCCTTTTTTGCAATCGACCTTGCAGTAATATTTTTGGTAACTGCTGTATCCCTTTGTTGGAACTGACTCTGTTAGTATAAAATGCTCTTGTCAAATCTCAGTCTTTATAGAACCAAAACCTGAGATCCTTTATTCTGTCAAAATCAACATTAAATGTGGTCTTACCAGTGTCAAGTAAAGGGGAGGGATCAAGTTCTTCTACCTGCTAGCCATACTTAGTGTAAACCATCCCAGGATCCTGTTATTCATCCTGGCTGCAAAGGGCATATTGCAAGTTCATGTTTCCTTTGGTGTCCACCAGGATCCCAGGTTCTTTTCTGCAAAGCTGCTTTCCCCAGCTATCCTTTCTGCAAAGCTCGTTGCTGCAAGCAAGGTTGTTCCTCCCCAGGTACAGAACTTGCACTTCCCTTGCTTGAACTATGCAATGCTCCTGCCTGCCCATTTCTCCAGCTGGCTCAGGTCCCTCTGGATGGCAACATGACCCTCTGGTCTATCAACCACTCCTTCCAATTTGGTGTCATCTGCAAACTTGCTGACAGTAACAGTTCAATACTAACATGAACAATGGTGTTGATCAGTATTGGAGCCCACATTGATTCCTGGGAACACTGCTAGTTACTGGCTTCCAATCAGGCTTTGTGCCACTGTCCACCACTCTTCGGGCTGGCTGTTCATCAGGTTTCTGTTCCTCCTCACTGTTTGCTCATCCAGCCCTCAGTTCAACAGTACTGTACTCAGTTCTGTACAATGATCTTGTGGGTCTTTACTGAAGTCAAGGTAGACGATATCCACTGTTCTGCTCCCATCTGTCAAGCCAGTCATTTCACTACAGATGTCTATCAAGTTGATCAAGCATGACTTCCCCTTTTTAAATCCCTGCTGGCTGTACCTGATGATCTACTTGTCCTTCATGTGCCTGGAAAAGGAACACTGGGAATTGGAAACCAAGTTATCAGTATTAAAGTGTTTAAATACAGATGTACTATTACATATCTGTTACTTCACACATTGCACAGTGACAGATGGGGAGATTAGAGGTAGTTTTTAGTGGGAGGTGTTTTCTCTATTTTTAATTTACACATAGTAGGTGAATTTATTTATTCATTATAGTAAGAAGAAAAGTAAATTGCAACTGGAAATGGACATATGATTAAATTCCTTAAATTGAATTGGGGTGGGTTGTGTTAGCACAATGTGCCATTAACATTGCAATCACGGTTATGAGAATGAATTCATGTTGTTCCATACTCTGCTCACATTATAACCTTTTTATTTCCACATAACCATACTGAATTGTTGGGGTAAACAACAGCAAACCATGTTAATGCCAATTCCATCTCTCTTTAATTCCACTGACTTCATTTGTCCAGTGCCTCGTGCTTACAGGGAAGGACATAGAAAGATAAAATAGTGCAAGTATGAGCTGAAAGTCTGACCTTATTTAAGTGAAGGGGAATTTAGCCTTGGCTGTCTTTGTAGTTGATATATTTTCTGATATTTCAGGGCAGTGCTGATATGAAGGGAAAAATCCTAAATGAAATCAAGTTGAAAACCATTTTGATTTTACATTACACTTACTTAGGAATTAATAAATCAGAAAAACTTTGCAATTACTTTTAAAATAAACTCTAAAAGAACCCCAAACTGACTTTATTTTGATTTCAATTTCTTTAACTGTTTATCATTAGAATTAAAATACGGTAAGAAACAAAGCATCAAATATATATAAAAATAATTAATAATATTAAGATGGGAAAATTTAAGTTTCAGATACACTTTTAATTTGTAAACTAAAATCTCTAGGATGAGATTTTACTCATTTACTCATTACATTTACTTTATAAAATAACATAAAAATAACATTATGTTGGTTTCTGAAAAGGTAACAGCTGACATAATGACAAATCAGGCATTTATTTTCTGAGGCTGCTTTTTCACATAGTTGGCATGGATAATTTGCTCAGAAAATAAGATATTGACAAGATATTTTTTAAACAGCTCTTCTCCTGTCTTTGCTAGCTGGCCTTGTCCATCTTTCTCCACTCTTGAGTAACGAAGAAATATGCCATATTCCTTAGGTTTTTTTCATACAGAGGCTCTGCATTATTTCTTTGCTGAGTTGTTTCTGTAAATATTCAGGAGGAGTTACTTGCCTTTAAATAAAAACCAAAAAGACCTATCAAAATTGTGATATTTCTTTCCCCTATTTATATATTTTATTATATTGGCAACAATAAGTAATGAAATTATAGATCAGATTTCTTCCTTCTAACTGTATGAAATTAAGGTCCATAGCCTATACCTAAAAGTGTCTGTAGTTCGAATCACCATTTTGCATTTTAAAGCAGTTTGTAGATGCTCATAAACTCTGTGTAACAAAGACTTTTCATTTAGGTATCTATTCAATATTTATCTTACACTCGAAAGGTTAAGTGTATTAATGATAATTTATCAGAGTTGCACTGTGTACTGAGTTGAGGAAAAGGTGTTTACAGTGTGATTTAAAAAATGAACATGGAATGACCACATTGTTTACAGGACCAGCTATCATACATCTACATCTGATTGACATGAACTTTTGCCCGTGAAATTGTGATAGCTGTATTTCCGGCTCTTCTCTCATTTATGGAATGAACAGATTTAGCTTATAATGGTGTTGCAGGATAAGCCTCTTTTTGTTAAGTAACCCATCAGGTCACTCAGGCTTGTGTCTGTTCCCACTGATGAGTCCCAACTTTCAGTTGACCTCACCCAGAGCAGGACTTCATTGCTATTTAGAGGTAGAAATAGGAGGGAGTGAATGAGCAATTTCTTAACATTGAAAATGTACCCTGTGAATATATGCGAAGACATTTAATTGATGAGTAAGTGGCCTGCTTTCGACCCAGATCAGTGGGAGGTGGTGTGGCCAAGGCATTATGTCATTCAGTACCACCTCATGTCATTATCAGGGGTGGGGAAAAAGGACTCTCTTCCCAGAAGAAGGTTATACTTTTCTGATGGAACCACTGTGGCAGACAGAGCGGTGCGGTAACACTGGTCCTGACTGGAGGGAGCAGTTTGGATGGCATGGCTGCAATTGGGTTGAGCTCTGCATTCTCACTTTTGTACACTTTTGTTATTAATATTGTTGCTGTTACTGTTCCTTTTCTTAACTCATTGCTTTTTCCAGCAACTTGTTCCTACCTCAGCCCATGATGTTTCTCTTTTGTGTCTGCAGCTCTCCTGTGCAGCCACCCCAGAGGTGGAAGAGGGGAGGAGGGGAAGCAAGAGAGGGGAACGTGGTTTTGGAGTTTTGGGGGAGGGCAGCACTAAACAGGAAGTACAATGCCTAGACCATGACAGTAAGGTAACATATCTCAGTGAAAGGAAATTTATGCAATTTTATTCCTTATCTTCTATTCCTTCAGCCTGAATCGCAGATGAAAAATGCTTACAAAATATTTACAAAATTATAGAAATCTGGATAAGACTGCTTTGGCAAAAACAAAGACAAGCTGTAAAAGCTTGACAGGGAAAGACAAAGCACTTACCAAAATACATCTTTAAAAAAAAAAAAAAAAAGTTTTTTCTCTGTCAATGTCTACTAAAGTAAGCTTGTGACAAGGAATGGTGGGATTCTACTCAGCTAATATTAATTGGCTAAAATTTTGTCATCTGATCTTAGCAAAATGTCTATGATGTTTTCATAATTGAACAGACTCTAGATGCCAAACAAGAAGGATAAATCTCATTTTGAAAAAGATGTCTGTGTTCAGATGGAAGAAAACTTACTGACATTCTATTCTAATAATGGACTATCAGGTGGCCTAAATTAGAGTTCACACTCAATTAAATAAATCACTCATGAGAGCCTTGAGTTGCAATGATATTGCAAGGCATACAGGTATGCTGCATTATTCTTTAAAATGTGACTTTTAGTTGTGAAAATGTTGAAATTCTGAAAACTTCGTTTTAGTTAGGGTGTCATATACCACCCTTTCTTAGGAATAATTCCATCTAGGTGTACATTTGTGTCATGGTTTAACCCCAGCCAACTCACTTCCCTACCACATGGATCGGGGAGGAAATTGGAAGAGTAAAAGATAGAGAACTCATGGGCTGAGATAAAGACAGTTTAACAGGGAGAGCAAAAGCTCCACACAGAAGCAAACAAAACAAGGAATTAATTCACTGCTTCCCAAGGGCAGACAGGTGTTTAGCCTTTTTCAAGAGAGCAGGGCTCCATGACACAGAATGGTTATTTGGGAAGACAACACCATCACTCCAAATGTCCCCCACTTCTTCCTTCTTCCCCACACTTTACACACTGAGCATGATGTCACACGGTCTGGAATATCCCTTTGATCTGTTTGAGTCACCTCTCCTGGCTGTGTCTCCTCCCAGCTTCCCATGCAGCTCCAAATTCCTCACCAGCGTGGCAGTAGGAAAAGCAGAAAAGGCCTTGGCTCTGTGTAAGCCCTGCTTAGCAATAACAAAAACATCTGTGTATTATCATCTCTGTGTTCAGCACAAATACATAACATGGTCCCATACCAGGTACGGTGAGGAAAATGAGCTCCACTTCAGCTGAAACCAGAACAATGTGTATATCACATATTTTAGCAATGCATTATTGTTTCTCAAGTTAATTATGTGTGTGTGTATATATATTAGCAGTGCCTTTTTTGCTTGTCTCTTACTTGCACAAGGAAGGACAGTCTCTTGCAGAAATGGATGCAAGGTCTGGCCCACAATCTATTAGGTTACAAATTTCATGTAAATAATCTCACATTCTGTGAGAATGCAGTGAAAAAAGTTGAAGCTTGGGGTGGATATCTTAAAAGAAATGTGAGAGATATGTCCTGTGTTGTTCCTTTGGTCTCTCAAACTTACTGTTTGCTGGGCATGATATTGTAAGGAACATATCTGGGCAGCTAGCCTGCAGTTATTCACTATGCCCTGCTATGCTGCTACTGGTATTTGAGCTAATTAGGACTAACTCAGATATGTCTGTGTGAGTTTCAACCATTCCCAGTCTGCTTGCTGTTGAGGATAAAATCACTCATAAGTTCTGGAACATGAATATTTGTGTCTGATGTTTTACAAAATGTGATACCCCTGAGCTTTGTGCTTTGGGACTGGCATGAAAAGATTGTTAATGTATATAATACCAAGTGGAAGTGAAGTGACTGGAAATATGCCTATTAGTATTGAGAATGAGGCATAGAAAGAGACAGCATTGTGCTACAAATTAAAGGGTACAGACGTCATCACCGTTGCCATAGCTTTCCTGTGTGCTTCAAAAAACAGTTTGGAAAAAAGATGCATACAAAAAGGAAGATAATTTGCTATGTGAGCAAGTGTAAAGGATGAAAAATTGAGGTGAAGGTAGACATAAACAATGGGAAAGCCCCAATCACTTGAAAAGCAGGCAACTGTTTAGAAAGGCCACTTCCACAAATATTTTAACTATTGTGAGTGACTGAAATACTGGAAAAAAAAGTTGGAATAACAACATAAACTTACTTTTAGAAATTCTCAGTTGCAGTCAGTATTGCCTATGAATTTATGTTGTGGTAAATCCATAGTTATACACAGGACTTTTTCCTGGCGCATCCTACCAATTATTTCATTTTTCTTTTTTTCCATGCTTTGGAAAAGTGATTCAGGGTTTTGGACAAGTGTTATGAGTGGATTTATCATTAATCTCACTTGTGTATTTTCCTGAATTAGAAAATAAATGATCCAAAGTAGAGACACTTTCTTTTATTTTATTTTCAGGTGTCGGTTGTGAATTCTAGACTTTTCATATCTTTTATTTATGCAGAAATTTCTTTCTGAAAAAGTAGCATATTCAGAATTAATGGTCAATGATACAGTACAATAAATTGCTTCATCATTGCTGCATCACGCTTCTTGTGCAAGTTCTTGCTTAGAGGTTGTTCCAAGACATGTATTTTGCCACTGTTTACAAGACAGTAGAGTTCTTTTCTACGAGTGTATGCCTGTATTTAATTATTTCCTAAACCAAATTAAAGCAGTTTCATCCTGGTATCATGTTCATGGTGATCAGGATTATTTATTATTAATACAGTGTTTTCTTCAACAAATTAATATTTTATTCTTAATATCATCGTAAATAAATAATTTGTGCCTTTTTATCATTAATGACATAGGACAAATATGCTTTCAGTTGATTGCAAATGTGCTGCTGTGCAAATGTCAATGAGATGGAGTTTATTTTATGCCATTTTCTATAGTTTTAATTAAGCAATAAAAGAAGACATCCAAAATAATTACATACAGTTTCCTGCTTGAAGAATATAAAACTAAAGCCTATGCAAACAAAAAGAGTGCTAGAGAAAGAAAACTGACACTTTCCTGCTTAGCCTAGAATAACCTTAGGTACTTTAAAATATTAGCATCAGCAACATTCAGAATGTATTAACAAATTTTAATTAAAGATGAGCTGATATGTAAAGCTAGTTCACTTGTAGTTCCCAACATCTAAGAACTAGTATTTGCCTTACCTTGATAACCACTCATTTAACTTACAGCACTGAACTACACAGCACTGCCTAGTTTTTGACATAGATTTAGGTTAAATAAATAAAGAATAATTGTTAATAATATATAATAATTAAATAATATATAATATATAATAATAATAAATAATCATTGTTTAAAAGAACTTGGTTCCTAAAACAGTAATTAGGTTTCTATCAACGGCACTTTTGAGCTCCATCCTTGCTCAACAGCATCCAAATATAATTATGGAGACACATAAACAAAATTCACCTCTTCCTTTTAGAGCTGAAATATATCAAAGAAAGGGAACACAAAATGAAGCTGCAGTAGCTTATGTGTAACCCAGCAGCAGCTGGGAAGAAACTCAGGGCTTCTGGTCTGAATCCTTGACATTTTTATGTCTGCTGCATGAACAAAACTTGTCTTTTCCATGTTAGGTAACATCACAGCTGAGCCAGGCACCTTGTTTTCTTTGCCACTTTTCCTATCTGCTAAAAGTCCTTTCTGCACAGTGCTCTGAATTTTGGTGAGAGTGGTCTGCAGCCTTACTCCAACAGGCTGACCCAACAAACCAAACCTAACTAAACCTCACAGACAAAATGCAGCATTTTTTTTTCTGTCGTGATACGCTCATGTCACCGAGCACCCTTCTCAAGAGTCCTGTACCTACGTATGTGATCTGTTACGAAAGTTTTGTGATCGTTACTGTTTTCTAATAGTACAAACCTCATTCTGTTAAAGGAGTTAACCAAAAATTTAATCACTGGATGAAATCACAAATTTAATAGTTTCATCCTGATTATAATGTACCGTAGGAGCTCTTCCCAGTCAATTTGTTTCTTACTGCTACAGAATTTTGAGGTCATAAGTGGTAAGTTGCTTGCTGTTGTCAGTGATTGGATTGGTAATCATGTGTATTGTCTGCAAAGCTTGATGAAACCATAAAATTGTGTTATTGATACCAAAATAGTGCCAATAAAGGGTTTTTTTCCATCTTGTAATTTCTAGGAAATCTTTTCCTGAATATGCATTATAAATAAAGTTTAAAAGTAGAATTAATTTTAAGAGGATGTAGAACTCAGAGAGAGAGAGAGAAAGCAATTAACTTTACTTTCATATTCTTGCAGAAGCAAAATATATTTTTTATTATTCTTTTATGAAATAAGAGTTTTGGCTCAAGTTCTTAGAGCTTGGGAAGCAGATAATTTTCCAAGACAGAGAATAGGTGTATCAGTTCTGTACCTTGGAAAATTATCTACTTCTCAAGCTCTAAGAACCTGAAAAGGTGTAGCTATTCTGTAGGTAATTAAATTTCATTTTAAGGGCATCTCCAGACAAGGGGATAACTAGTGAGAGAAATGCACAGAGTACAGGAGTGAGAGTTCCTCTCTTAGTGCTGAACATTACAGCACATGTGCAGTGTCTGAATTTGTCAGGGGCCTTTTTACGTCCCCCCTCTCTCCTCTTCATTCTCATTGGGGCTTTCTGTACTCTTGGATTGTTTACCCATTACTGAGTGAGCTACAGGATTGTATACAAAATGTTAATGCCAGCATAGAGCGCAATTGAAACAAACATTTAACATATCAATAGAGCAGAAAGCAAAATTTCACAGAGAGGGGCAAAAGTGATCTCAATTTGACATGGTTGTATATCTGCTAGATTTTGTACAGCTTTCAGTGTTTTTTCTGCTATGTTCCCAGTCTGTATGGAGCATAAAGTACTGTGAATATTTGTGTATTTGGAGCTTTTGATTTCAACAGGTATGTGTACTATACTTGCTAGATTCTAACACAATTCAAAACCAATCCCCAGGTTGGTATCAGTTGTGACACAGAGAATAGTGTCTGCTGTTAGATAATTCACTTCCTGGGTATAGCTTGGATACCTCACATCCCCAGACACTGTCCTAAATTCCAGACAATGACGTATCTCTTACAGCCTTAAGGAAAAAGTCTCCCTGACAGCAGTGTCATGCAATAGTAGTATCTCATATTCTCCTGTAGTCCTAATGTAGAAATGTCTCTTTTCCTGGAATCATTTGGGATTGTAAACAAAGCAAAACCAAACTAAAACAAAGTGGAAAAAAATGTGATTAAACAGAGGTTATTTGGAGAGCAGAAAGCAAGGTTTAAGGGGGAAGTTTATTTGTCTATTTTTTTGCTTATTATTGGAACTAAATATGTGAGCTAGATCTAGTCTTATAGAAAGTATGTTTTCTATCAGACTCTCTAGATGCAAAATGAACCAAGCACAGAAATCCTAATGTCACTTGCATGGGGCAGTCTTTGCATTTGGTTGATCCACTTTGAGTACAGATAGTCCTACATCAAATGAGATACCAAATAAATTAGAATGTTCTAGTTTCCTGAGCCTAGTTTTGTGCTCATGATTATTTTTAAGGTTTTTGCCAGTATCTAAGAACAGACCGTATCTATTTTTTAAAAAAATTATGGAAGTGCAATAAGTCTTATTTTTCAGTTCATTTTTTTTTAAATTCATGGATCTTTTGGCATACTGAGTGGCTGTATAATACACAGTGGGACTAGCACTGCCTGCCCTCCGGTGGTATGTTAAATTCTTCACTGGAATCTCATGATTATTTGCAGAACAATCATCATAATTGTCCCATCTGCCTCCATTTCATTCTAGTTATAAGCATCTCTTCCCTTAGTCCTCTCTCCTTTTCTCTGCTCTCCATGGCCTCGGGCAGGTCACTCGCCCTCTCTGCTAATGCTTCTCCATCTGTAAAATGGGAATAATGTGAGTTGTTGGAAAGATTAATTAGTGAATTAATATTTGTAAAGCACTTGAAAGATGAGAAGCACTAGATAAAGGCTAAGTAGAGTAATTATTATTCTCAGAAGTGCCTTCATGGATAGGGGAAAAAAAAAGATGCAGGGTTTCAGCAAACTGATTAATATCAGTGTAGGTGGTTCTGGAGACAGATGAACACAGGCTAGTTGGCTTTGCTAGTCAAGAGACAAATTAACATGAATGAATATGCAGTGTTTGAGGTTTTTACCCATTATTTTTAACAGAAAATATTAATATTACACATTTTGACATCAATCACAAATTAAAGCTTGCAAGCATGAGAGAAAATGCAACAGGTATTTAGGAAGTGAAGTCCTGCACCTTCCAGCTTCCACATTCTTCTATTCTCATACCATATATGCGAGTGTCTTTTAGACATGCTACTTATTACAGATGCAAATGGAACTGAGAGAGTAACTGAGAATAAATATTTTAAGGTAATATCATACAGTCTCAACTTTATATTGTGATTATGAGACCATCTTCTCCACCCCCCCACCCAAAGGCAAGTAATTTCCTAGTGCTATAATTAAGCCATCTTTCATTCCTCCATATTCGTAAAAAGGGAAAAGAGAGGCTAATGGCTCAAAATGGGTATGATCACATAATGATACTTCCCGTCCAGAAAAGATATAATAATTAACCTGAACATTTTTTTTTTAATGTGTCATATGATTAATCTGTCACATGTGGCTAGAGAATTCTATTCTGTTTAATCAGTGGAGGCCAAATTTTATTACTTAGTCACTGGCTCAAACCATGCCATCTTCAAAAGAGATAACAGGTGGCTGTGCTTTGTGGAAGCATGTTCTCTTCCAACATGTTTCCAGAACAAGATCGTGTCAAAGAAACTGTTCCAGCATGCTCTGTACAGGTTTTTGGCAGCAAGCTGCAATGACGTAGAGTTTAAGATGCCACTGCTTAATTCCCTCCACAGGATACAATGTCCAAGTTTATTGAGAGACCATGGCTTCTGCTTTCCTGAGTGAAGAGGCAGCAGCTGAGACATGGCTTTTGCTTGGGCTGCCTGAGCTAAGGAGTCTGGGTTTTATGCTCCGATCTCCTCCTGCCACCTTCAGTCTCCTGCTGGCTAGAACCGTCACATTTTTTATTGTGATCTGATCCTCTGCCTTCTGAGCTTTTAAAATTATGGCATTAATAGATACAATTGGAAATAATGACTACAGGATGGAAAAATTAAGAAGACATCTTTGTATATTATTGCTTTTTCATTCTCTTTTCAGCTGATTGTCTAAGGTAAACCTTAGAAAACCTGATAATCACAAAGGCTTATGAGACTTTTGAATTGCAGGATACAATCAAAAACAGGCAAAAGAGAAATAACATGCAGGTCTGTAAAAGGGAGCAATATTTTTTTCTGAATTTTTACTATAAGTAAGCAAACTAATGGGGGAGTAATATGTAAGGTGTCATATGTAGCATGTGCCTGTAATAGGAGGGTGTTAGAGAGGGTAATTATGTGAATAGTGCGAAACTTGACAGGGTTAGGCCCTGCTAATCAGTGCCAGTATCTTTGTACTGGACTGAAATCTTCATGTTGCTTGGTATCTAAAAATGACATCTATATACAGTATACGCTTTAGCTTCTTTGTGTCATGGAAGCCACTTAACTTATTAGACAATTGGATGCAGTGTGATGCTCCCAGAAGTAATAATCTTGCCATTAGGCACATGGAGGGCACTAACTAACTTCTATCCCTGATAGCCTCTGAAGAAGCTGAGATGAGGGACTGCCTTACCCTTTTGTTCACTGTCACCTTGATGTGGTGTAGCTTGAGTATTCTCACCACAAATCTACCCAAGTGCTAACCAGCATGATCCCGCGTGAAGGGAGAGTGCTGACCCCAAATAAGGGCTTGTCTTACTGGCTGCTGTTCCCATCAGCCTACTCTTTTAGGGCTTGGCATGATAATGCTGCAGGTACTCTTTATTTTATAGTCCAGCCTTCTTCCCTGTTACGAGGAAGTTGTCCTTCACAGTCAATGGGCTCGTGTCTGTTATCTGAGGGAAAACTTGCTTCAGACTATGAAGAATGAGACCGTATGAGGAATTAAAATGTTTTCAGTCATGCTCCTTTACAGCATTTCCAGCTCCTCCTGAATAGTAGTTGAGGGAATGTGATGCTAAAAGCAATTTTGCTAGCCCTTGATTCCTTTTCCTACATAAGATTTTTTTTATGTGTCTATGGAAAAATGTAGCTATTATTCTCCCTGTTTTTTCCCTCTATACCTATCTATTCTAACACTGCCAAGTGTTAGAGAGCAAGAAAACGAGGAAGGAGGAATATTAAAAGAGATTGGAAATTAAACAAAACAAAACAAAACCAAACCAGATTAAAAGATGACTCTGGAATGGACAAACTGAAAAAGAGTAAAATCATATAAGAAAAATATTAAAGGGTGAAATAAAAATAAAAACAAACCAGAACAGACAAAAAAAGAAACAAACCCAAACTCCCCATAGTTAGAAGACTAAAATCTAGTCAGACAGATGCAAGTTAGGATTACTGGAAAGTTCATTTTAATTCGTGTTTATACTTGCTACTATATTTTTCTGAGTTTTTCCAGAAACCAGTAACATCTGAAAAATCTCAGGCAGAGGTGTTGTTGCATCCTAAGATCTGATTTTCTCTATTATTATAAAAGCCCTGTGGTTACCCCGAAAAATGGACAGATATGATGCTTTATGACACTGAAAATGTGGCTCTTAAAGTGTGTTAGATTTATAGTATTAGTCTGAGTAAGTAGCAGACAGGCTTCAGCTATAAAAATGCCAGGGAGAATCCCAACACTAAATTGAAGTTCAGATTTGTCCCCTTCAAGGGGACAAGCAACCCCTTCTTATTCAGAGAGACAGGAACAGGGAGGCTAATGGATGGATGTAAGATATTTATGTGGTTACAAGCAGTACATTGCATCCCTGCACATGACTTTTTGCACTATCCTCTCCCCCTGTCCCTGCATGCTACAGCAAGTTGATGGCAAAAGGGAGTGAGCAGAGAGATTTTACTGGGAAGTTGTAAATTGCTGCTGAGACAGATCATACCACAAATCACACTGTTCCCTTCACCTGAACAAGAAGGATGTGAGGGAGGAATTGTACTTTAGAAAGGATGTCCCTGAGTCATTCAGTTTCCCACACTGCTCCTATGCTGCAAATTGCAGGGTGCTCCTGTTTTTGCTGTTATGTCTAAAGGAGGTTTACAGCCCCCAGCAAAAAGGAGACCTAGACCAGAAACTGAAAACTGCTGCAAAACCACGCTCTTGGTTACAGCTGCTTAATATCTTCTCCAGCTGAGCTGTATCGGTGTATTGCTGACAGAAAGTTTCAGCAGAGATTAACTAACTTGGAATATAAAGTTTCCTTTGCCCTGTAGAGTACATTCTAGTAGTCCTAGGATTCTCAATTCATGCAGAAAGACACACCAAACAGACTGAATAGAATTTTGATTCCATTATTTAACAAAAGTGCCTTTATAATATGTGTCTGTAAATAAAATAGTGTTGTGACCACATACTACATTTGAATAACTCTTCATTCTCTTTCCTTTTTTATAATTATGGACAACAATAATTTACTTGGTGCTTGAACATGAATAGTGTTCCTCTGTAATACAAAGTGTATTTCTCTCAGATGGTAGTAAAACCAAAGGTGCATAATCAAAAGAGTGGTGGCCTGTTTCCATTTTACATCTTTTTTCTACCTTTATTTTCATTTTCTCTTTATTAGACCTGAATATATCCTTAAAAATATTATCCCTCTATATTTCCTTTCACTCACAGAACTATGTAGCCTCTCTACCCATAAGTTTTCTACTCTTGGAAAGCAAAATGTTCACAAATTCTTCCCAGAACTGAACTGTAGAGTATTTAATCACCCCCTGCTTTTCCACTGTCATTATGATTTTGGGACCATTCCACTGTGGTATTAGGATGCACCAAAACTTCCATTCGTTTACACATTTTGTAGATCTTTACTTAAATCTAGGGTTACCTGTGCCTCCTAAATGCCTCAAACACTGTGAGAATGCCTCCAAGGAAACAGAGATCACCGACACTGAAATGTCTCAGCCTACAAGGCTGGCTTAATAAAAGCAGGCAACGAAATTCAAACTGCGCTTTACGTAGCATTATCAGAAGTGTCTTAAAGCAATGTGCTGTGCTACTTTCCTTATATTTGGAAGTCTGGCCTAAGTGAAAAGAATGGTACTGATTATTATTGCTATACTGGGAGTGAGAACAGTGATCAGATGAGATAAAGTAGTTTGGATTTGTCTGAGTCCCTTGAGGTACCACAAGAGGAAGCCTGATGAAGTCAGCAGTTTTCCACTGAGTATGACAAGGATTCAGCTGTCTCCTTCTATCCAAATCACATCTTCACCTTAGCATCAAGAACCTGTTGAATAAGATGCTGAACTAAAGCACTGAATGCTCAAGATTAAACTCTTCGTTGCAAAGAAATTTCCCACATTGTCTGTATTCATTGTGGTCAAAAAGTTTGGAAAGAAATGATCCGTATCAAAAATAAAATACTGGATGATGCTGCAGGAAGGTTGATCTTTGAAACCTGCTGTAGCATTCACTGATGACCAATTATATTGCATTTACATGATATCTCACTAATTTTTACATCTGTTGTACAATTCCACTTAAATCAATCCAGCTATGCTGATATAGGCCAGATGAGAGTTTGGAGTTGCATTTGCTCAGCTGGTACTTTTGAAATTAATGAGGATGAGAGTAAAATTTCAGAGCTACAGTTCATGGCAGTCAAGTATTACTAAGAGTTAACTAGTCTCATTGTCTCTGGGGGCCATGGGGGAAAAAATGGTTGCCAAAATATGGAAAATATGATGGTTGTGAAGGTTTGAATGGCTCAAATGCTTTTCTGCAGAGCACTTTTAATGTCTTAAAGTGGTTTCTTATTTATGTTTTTCTCTGAAGAGATGAAGGATACATATTAGCTTTACTTAATCTCTTCTATGTATTCTGCTGGGTTTGCTGCTATCCTAGAGTACTCGCACACCTTATTTTTGGTTTCTGTTTCCAGCCAAAATGAAGCAGACAATACCTCCTTTTCGTTATTTACAAAAGAAAAGAAGAAATTACCCAGAAAATTGACACTCTTAGTACATCCTGTATAGTATTCTTCTTTTTTTTCATACCAAAGGATTTTTTAAGAGTAGGAGAAGGATAATTCTGCACGTTGAAGTTGTGGACACAGACACAATTTGCTTCTAGGTCTTTCTGTTCCTGAGCCTCAACAGAGCTGACACAACTGACTCTGTGTGATGTGGGCCAGCAGGAAAGTTGTGACTGTATTAGCACTTTTCTTACTGTTCCTTTATGGCCTTTTATTCTGTATTGAATTTACATTGATGCTTGATAAAGTATTGAGCTGAAGTAGTTTGTGTCTCTGAACCAAAGGTCTTTACGAGAATATCAAGAAACTTGCACTTGTACAGCTTTCTGTATTTATTTTGGCATTCAGTCTATTCAGATGATCAATTTTGGAAATACAGCTTTTTAAAATATGCTATTCATCTTTTAAAAAAAATCTTTTAGTGAAGCACCAATATTTAATAGCCTTTCACAGTAAAAATACCATGGATTATTCAATGATACAGTAAAGGTCTTCTAAATTTTGCTGTTAAATCATTAGTTGGTTGGGGATTTTTTTCCCTGTGATCAGTATATTATCTTGCCCATGAGGAAATTTTTTTGCTTCACATTGAGGAACAATACTAAACAAAGAAATTTTTCTTGTGCAACCATTTTAAATTCTGTTATGATTTTAAAATACTCTCACGTGTACATATTAATTCTTTCCTATGGCTTGGGGCAGTGAATTCACAAGGTTAATTAGAGATTGCATAGGATTTTATTTTATTTTTTTACTGCTTTAATATACTGCCCCCTTTGTGTAAGAAAGATGTGCTGAGAAGGGTGCTTAATTTTTTTATCTATATAAGTAATTATATGATCTCCTATTGAAAACATATTACTTTTCTGATCTCCTTGTTCAGGAAAAACCTCTGTCCCTTTATTGAGATGACTCATAGGAACTAAATTCAAAATTTTAAGTTATATTTAGTATTGGGAATAGGACCCAAGGCGCCAGACTTTGCTTCTGTTCTTTAGACTGTAGCAAGATTCATGAGTGATTCAAATTTTTGTTTTCTGTTGTTAACACGGTATTTAAAATGCCAGTGTCTTACCTAATAGTCCAAGACTACAGTAAGTCCCAGTTGTTTCTGTGCAAACGGAAATCATGTTGTCACTTCAGGTTTTTTTCCTTCATGCTTCAGTCCCTTTTCTGGATCTGCTGTTATTTTTTTTCCCAGACCTTTACTTGTGGTGAGAAACAATTAAAATAATTCAGTTTTGTACAATGAACTTCTGATGAATATTGACCTTTAAACCCTGAAAAGACAATCAGAACATTGAGTGTGAAAGATTACCATTTAAATTATTAGAGCATATATTTTTTTTTTAATATAAAACTACTGAAAGATATTTGAAAATGAGGTAATAACAGGAAAAGAATTCCTGTTATGGAGATCTCATAGGCTGGCACAGCAGTTTAAGAGAAGTGTTGAAATTTCTAGGGCTGGTGGGAGCTAAGATTCAACTAAACAAAGCAGCATGAAACCCAAAATTGGAAGTTTACAGGAGTGGCAAATAAATTGCCTTACTAAGGCCTTTTTCATATATAATTTCTTTAATTGTGTTTGAAATCATAAATAATACAACGTGTGTCTGTGGTTAACGTTTCATGAGGGATGCTACGTCAGAACAGATATGACTTAAGTGTTGGGATGACTTCCATCCATTCACTGGCACAAATGTATAGGTAAGGAGAGCAGCCTCTTTTTCAGTGGGGGTTGTAACAGGAAATCACCTTAGTCTTGACACACGAAACCCTTTACTAAAGAATGTGTTTATGTTTCATATAATGTGTGCAAAAGCCTTCTTATTTGATTAGCTAGTTGATTAATTATTACTTTGTTACCATTAGTCCCAGGGCAAGCATGAATCCCTGGCTGACAGGCATTCAATAAATTGCAAAAAAAATAACCTACATTCTAAAACTTTGCTGTCTGAATATGAAATTGTGCCAATCTTATTATTCAGATTTTTCATGTAGAGGAGCTTTTGATCAGTGGGAGGTGAGTGGCACTTCCAGAGGAGGAGCCTGAAAACTTTATGGCTAACACTGCTAGGGTAGAAAAGTTCATCTCTTCCTACTGATTGTCTAGTGGAAATATGGGGCACTTAGATTTATTTCCTGTTTCTTGAGCATTAAAGTCAGGGTGGAAAATAATTGTTTTCTGTCTTGCTAAATAAATTGGGGATTCAAACTTTCATGGTTACTTCTGAGTCATCTAAATCACATGATACTCTTTTCTCTGTAAAAATGAGTTTTCTGATGTTAATGCCTTCAGAAAGTGAACATATACTCCATTTTCTCTGCCACTTGCTGAAAAAGTTAAAAATTGCTTTCTTTACTGCTTTTCTTACTAAAACACAATTACCGAAATTTACCTGAAAAATGTATAAAAGCAGATCCAAAGTAAATAAACTTGATTAAGAATTTTAGTATATGTTTATGATTAACTTTGTTTCAGCATTCATAGAGTAACTTATGATAACTACATATGAACTAGCATTGCTACTATAGGTTCCAAATGTTCTTCATTAGTTGCTATCACAATATCCATTTTCCATTTTCCATTGGTGCTGCAAATCACCAATACTAAATTTATTATTCTGTTAACAAAATTATTCTTAGTCGCAAACTGGTATTTTTATAGATAAATCTGAATGGAAGTGGAGTCAACTGCCTAGTGCCGTAATTATTGTCCAAGAATAAGAAAACAGCAGATGAGGACAGTCATAAAAGTTGACACACTTTGGCTTGACTCATTTGACCGTGTAAGCCTGAATACTTGGTACACAGAAATCTAGTTTCCATAATACCCTTGAACCAAAAACAAGTAATGAATACACCTCATTCTTCTTTCACTCTGCTTTTTCTTTTTTCTGATCTAAATTTAAACTGTCATCTTTAATAGATTTATTTGTATCGGTATAAGTGAAAGGCAAATTAGATCCTTTAAATGCATTCGTTGTTGGTTTTTCCCCTCTGCTATGAGACAGGGAAAAACTTGCATTGCTGTATTGTTGTGCTTTTCTACTGATTTATCTCAATGTTGAAAAGTTCTTTCTGTACTAATCTGAAATTCTTTCCCCACATTTTATTTAAATTGCCACATGAACTTGTTAAATAATTCTAATCTGTTTGGGTTTCGTTGTTCTATTATTTTTCTTTCCATGGTGACTGATTGCCATCTGGGGGCTAACATGAGCCCACCATACTAATTTCACTTATTCTACCCATTAACTGCTATTGTCTCCAGGGTCAGAGACAAATGTATGAATCCACTTTATCTCTCAGCTTACAGAACATCTCATACCGTGAGCCTTGTATTACGAAATGGCTACATCAGCCTCTAATTACTCAGCTCTACCCTGCGCTGAATGCTGGTGTACCTTGAGAAACAGCATGCAAAAGCACATTTGTTTAAGTCCTCAGATGGTTAACATTGTGCATAACCTCCTCACAAATTACAGCCTCAGCTGCAGCACATCCATTAGTCTGGAAGAATGAAGATTCCCAAGCGGCCCTGGTGCCTTTCCCAATTCCCTTGCGACCCACCAATCCTCTCGGCGCTTTCTCTGCATGTAGGGAGTGTTCAGAGCTAATCAGGTCAATGATCATCTCACGGCTCAGGGGACATGACAGGAGCCTATCACAGCATTTACAGGATCTTCCAGACCTGAGCACGCTTGCTGAGAATCTCGTGTTAAGAAGCATTGCTTTGGTGCCTCTTCTCTCACTCCCTACGAGCCTCTGAGGATTTCAGCTGATCTCTCTCTCTCTCTCCTCTAGACAGTGAGTTCACTGAAAAAGAGGCAGAGCAGCATGCGGCTACCCGGAGGGTGTTGATTGAAACTTAGATTCTCCCCGATCGCTGTTGATTGGACTGATGCTCCAGCATAACCAGAGAAAAGATTTCAATTAAGGTAAGTGCTGCTTTATCTGGCTGCCTGCATCGTGCCGAATTTCTGCATGGAAAGTTCGAACTGAGTGAACTGCCAGCCTGCACTGCAGCAAGGGAGCCCGCGCCGCGCGGCGGGAGCGGGCTCGGGGCAGGAGCGAGTGTCCCAGCCCAGAACACCTCTCCAGAGACATTCGAGTTTTAAGCAGCATCTTATGAATGGCTGCAGGTTTTTGTTGTTGTTGTTGTTGTTTTGTTTGTTTTTTTTTCCCCCCTTTCCGGTGATTCTCTGAAGCTTGCGAAAAAAACCCCAAACCAACAGACAAAGAAGCAAACAAAACAAACAAACAAAATGTTAGAAGCATGCAGGGGTGTGAGAAGGAAGGAGGAAAGGCAAGTGCACTTTGCCCCCTTGTACATGTATTTGAGGAAGCACAGCAGCTGGAAAGCAAAAGTACACTGTGGTAAAACATAATCCTGAATAAGGAGCATCATTCCTTCACCAGCAGGGACTCGTAGATGCAGGTCTCCAAAGTCCCATGGCATTTAAATGAGACAGTAAGGGATTCTTGAAATGTGAGTCAAGAGTATGCATGCAGCTTTCCAGGCTACCGTCAGACTGAGCACTGTGACTGGCATGTGGAAAGAATGTTATGCTCGGAGGCTGGTAGGATTTGGATAGTTGCTTTTGTAGGATTAGCATTTCTCGTGGGGG
>VZTE01003054.1:164463-180471 GCA_013397775.1 Eulacestoma nigropectus | reverse complement strand
CCTTCCTCCTTCTTTCCTTAGCTTTTATGTCTGGGCTGTTATCACATGGTATGCAATATCCATTTGGTTATTTTGGGTCAGCTGGCCTGGTTGTGTCCCCTCCCAGGATCTTGCCCCTTGATGTGGGGAATGCTGAGAGACAGCGCTGATGCTTTGTCAGTGCTGCTCAGCAGTACCCAAAGCACTGGTGTGTTACCAACACCTTTCCAGCCACCCATGCAGAGCACAGCTCTGTGAGGGCTGCTACGGGGAAATGAACTCTAACTCAGCTAGACTCAATACAGTACTGAAATTATTGTTCTCTGCTGAAATTCCTGTGCCTTCCAATAAAGAAAAAGAAAAAGATAAACTTGGTCTGTCTCCTTTGCCCCACCTGTGTTGCCCACAAAGATGTTTCTGTTTCCAGCTTTTGGAAAGTTCTCCATCTGCCCAACATAAAAGTCAAGATAGTTTTTCCTTTTTTCATTTCATCACAACCCAGTAAACCAAAGGTAGTGGGTTAGTATGCTAACCACCGCTTTCTGGGAGTCATGTTTCCCTCCACAGGTCCTTAGCATCATGCTCCCTTTCCTGTTCCTAAGGAAATAATGAGTCACTGTCTCAAGACCTAACTCAAACTTTTACAAGAGATTGGCTTGTGATCAGAAATTGCCGTAATGTCAGATGCTAACCCCAGGGATTATCATAGCCATAAATAAAAGCACTCTTAGTTTGGATTAAGGAATTGGTGAGGGAAAAGGGATTGAGGCTATATATCTTCTTGAATATGGAAGCAGTACATTTATTTTCAATAACAGTGGTAGACAGTAATTACAGCCTTTGCTCATTCTCCTGCCTCAGGGGAACTGAACTGCTGCTGGCTTAGGGGAGGCTGAGCTGCTGCTGGCTGCTGCCATTTAACACTTAGGGTCCTTTGAACTGGTTTGTGAACTACTCCTTTCTTTTTCTTGTTTCTTTGATTTCCCTGATAAATATGTTCTTGAAATGCCCTTTAAAGCAAGTTCGTATGTCTGTGCAAATAATATGTTTTAAACACCTGGAGACTAGCAAACATAAATCTTTAGTTCAAGACAGTCTGTCTTCAACAAATTCCCCCTCCTCCCCATAACTGGATGCACTTTACTAAATAGCAGTTAGTAAGTACTTATAAATTATGATTCTTATTAATATTCCTGTGCAGCTATAATATTTCTTCTCTATTGTTCTCAGTCTTCCTAATGCCAAAGAATGAAAATTTACCTAGTGTTGATTTTTACTGGCAGATAAGAGAGTTCCTATTGTGTGTATATGTTAGTAAATAGAAAAAGAAAGAAAAAGAAGTGGCATTTCTGTGAGCATACGCATAGATGAACATCTTGATTTTGTATATTACTATCAGATTGAGTATTGTTTAAAGTTAGTGTAATACCCAAAGTGTGAGAGGAGATGTTGACATATTCTTCCAGTCTTTACACACTTTGTATGCCCCTCAAGCTCTGAATAGACATTACCTAATGATTTTCAATTTTTAATTGTTCATTTCCTATTATTTCTTCTCTCTGAAATCAGACTATCTGCTATTCTTTCCAACCACTACTGTTGCCATTTCCCCAGGAAGGGCTTCCTACTTAAAAGACTCTTCCTTTCCCCTCGGCTATATTCTTTTGCTTAACAGTTACTCCTTAGCACCCACTATAGAACAGACTCCAAGTCAAAGGAATAAAAGAGGATATGTCAGATCAGCTCATCTTAAAGATCTTTTATATTACACTCTATCCAAGTATGTTCACATACTGTTCTTAAAATCTTTGCTTATTCTTGTATATGGTTTTTCTTTCTGTGTGGCTGTTACAAAGGGATCCATGTAATGGGCAAATAGAATGAAAGAAAAAAAGTCTAATTGCACACTATAACTCTTTTAAATCAGGGTGAAACCAGCCCTTTAAAATGTCATTAATTATCTGCAAAATACGTTTTTACTCCACTGTTTAGAAGGTTGATGGATTTGCAGGACCTAAAGAAATAAGAGTTCTGCAGAATAGTCCAAAAGAGAATGTAATGGTACAATATAAGGATTAATTGTGAAAGTAATCATGTTAGTTTTCTAATTATTCAAATCTTAATTACAACTATGTTGGCCCAATTAGTTCAAAACACAAGGCTAATGTTAGGGTTGGGTGGATACTCAGCATCTGTGCATAAGTAAGAGGCATCTGTTGCCAAGTGGTGGAGCGATAGAAAGTGTCAACTCACCAGCTGTGAAGTCAACAAAGCTCTTAAAAACCAAATTTGAGCCAACACAATGATTTAGCACCCTTGGGAGAGTGTAAAGCTTATCACACATGTATACTTTAGCTAGTTGTTGTCACCTAGTGGGACTGAAATCTAGAGCAACTATGCATATTTAAGTCTTGGCCTACTTTTTAAACAATGCCCTGCCTGACAGGGATCTGTAGTGGGGAATCTGACAGTGACATTTCTGCCCATCAGTGCTGCAGCGATTTCTTTTTTTTTCTTTGAACAAACTAGAGAACAAAATATTGCTAAGCTGTTCAGAATATGCAGTGCCTTAAGATTTTACAGCATTTTACAAGTATTACATACAGACAAAATAATAGAAAATAGTGAAATATTAAGAGGAATGTCTTGTTTTAAAAATGTTGCCTTCTTTCCTAATACCAGTTTTGTAGGAAGATGTGGTCGTATAAAATATCAACTGTACCTTGTGCTTTGTTTATTACTATGAGTTCCAGAAAGACAGGATTTTTATGATTCTGACTATTGATACTGATTTTAGTAATTTCGAGTATCGCCTACAGAGGCTGAGGATATTAATAGTGTTGCTAACTTTACAATGGTATGTTTAATATTTATGCATTATTAACATTTAATGGTAATGTGTAAACTTTACTGAAAGATAATCAATAGGCAGCAAGAACAAGAGAAGAAGGTGAACATTAAAACCTGAGATGGAATTATATTGAACACTAATGCATTCACTTATGACCTAGTTCTGCATGTTATGGATCCTTTGTCAGTGACTTCATTTGCATTACTTTCAAGTTTTTATTTACTCACATATCACAAAGTACAGATGGAGGAGTGTTTAGATTCATTGTAGTCTGATAATGTTAATTTACATGAAATGCATAGAGGTTGGTATTCTACTGCAGTGTAATAGAAATTGACCTCAACTTTCAAGATTGCCTTCACAAGAATTTTCAATTACTTTAAAATAAAATTAAACTGAGTTATAGGGCATTTCATGCATTCTGGGTCCAGGTTTCTTTATTTGCAAATTACAAGGAGAGAAAGGTTCTGATTTCCTTCCTGTTTAAGCAAATATCCCTTTTAAGGTATGGTTTGCACTTTAATACAGAGCCTTTCTCTTTAAAAAAAAGAAGTCTATGCCTGTATGGCAATACTTGATCTATTCTATTAAAGCAGCAATCTGACTGGACTGCAAAAGCCAAGCCAACTCAACCTACTTATACAAAAATACCTATAAATAAACACAACCACTTCTGAAGAGATTAATGATGTGTAAACTTTATGGATTGTAAACTGAGCACTTTGGTGACTTGGAAAGCATTTTTTTTATACTCACAATTAATTTAGGTGTTTCAACATCTGCATAGTCACAAAACAAATTCAGCAGTTTTTCACATTATACTGAAATTTGTGTATCATTGTGTGTGCAGTGATGTAATGAAACAGAAAGCAGTAGTACATGAAATTAAGATTGGATTAGCTGACCAATTTTATTCATGATTATAAGACTTAATCAGAAGCTCCCGGAAGATCTAATGCTGTCACCTCCACCAATGAGTCACCAGTGCCATGCGTCTGACTATAGTATTGCTGTAAATGGGAAGGAGAAGGAACATAGTGAGACGCAACAATTAATTACATGTGCTCTAGTGCTTTGGATTTCAGCTTCCTGTTGCATTTGTGGCTGTATTTCACCTGCAAAATGTTCTTTCCTTTTAAATCATATTGACAATGTGAATAGTATGTGTATACTTTAACTAAACAACTTACCAATTCAAGTGGGCTGCCTCAGCTGTAAGGCATGAACTCAGAAGTGATAAAGCATGGCACTGCTTCAGTAAAATAGAATAAGAAATCATTTTGACAGAGCTTAGATCTTGGTCTGGGCTGTTGAATGGGTTTGGTTGTGGGATTTATGATTTCCCCCCCTGACTGCCCCTTTCCTTTCAAGGTCAACGTTCCGTATTTTTTGTAGAGCACATCTTACATGACAGTACAGAAAGAAATGCAACCTGGCTGGGTTAATGCTTCTGAGGTCAAAGTGGACTCCTGAATGCAGGGAAACAGCACCTGAGAAATAGTGTTCACAGTCACCCCATGAAGACAAACAGTGACTGAACATCAGATGATCAGACTGCATATTTTTACTAGGGGCGTGTTATGAAAGATTTTGAAAGCAAATATTTCAGTCTATAAGTAAAGGAAATACTCTCTCTTTTGTTTAACTCAACTGCATGGAAGTAAAAGAGTGGAAGTGTTGTGATCGTCGAATATTCCACTTTGTCTGAAAACTGATTCTTGTTTATTGGGTCTGCAGACACCTTTAAAATAGCAAATTCAGGCATTAAACATTAGAAATAATGCAATTTTTTTTTTATTCATTTCCTATCCTGTCATTTACTCATGCAGGAAACATTGTAAAAGGGAGCAGCAAGGATTCTTTTGAATATGACTTGACATTTGCCTATGATAAGAACAGAATTTTAAAATGTCTAATCTACAGTATTGCAGATGACTGACTGTAGAGTGTCTGTAAGACCAGTTCATCTTTTTTGAAGCTCTCTTGGATCCTGAAAGAAGTAAACCTTCTTTGATCACAGAGGGAGATAATGTTTCCTTTGCTGCTTTTCCATCCTACATGCTAAAACAATGGTAAAGCATCAGTCTCATTTAAGACAGACTAGAATAACTTTATCTAACCGTCCACCCAGTGCAATGTCTTGTGATGTATACATTTACATAAAAATCACATTTGTGGGTAAAAATTGTGGCAAGTTAGAGCTTGTACCCAAATCAAACTCCTATATTCAATGGGTATCAACTCTTAAATTTTTCTTTGAGATAAAATACTGAATTTTACCTAAAACTAATGAGGTACGATACAGTAGACAGAGCATTTAATCTGAGAGAATCATTTCAGTAAGATGGTATTTCTTTAAAACATTCCTGCCAAAATCAAAGGATCATTCTCTCATCATTTTGTTCTATTATATTCAAATTGTCTTTTTTTTTAAGGCTTTCTCTACGAAGACCATTTGGATTACATTAGCAGTTGGAGTTTGAAAATGCACCTTGAAACTTCATGCAGCATACCAACTCTTGTCAATATATCATGTCTCAAACACACCGACTAAATCAAGTCACTTCAGTGAGGTTATTCCATAATGTTATAAGTTTCCACAAGAACAGCTAATGTCAATATCTGTCTGGTAGAATCACATCAGCATTTTCTGCTACTTCAAATTGAATTTTTATGGTAAGGTAAATGAAAGAAATTATAAAATTTCATCTGCCTGGATGTCTAGACATGCTGTTTATACCTCATCACTAAAAGCTGTTTACACTGAGGTCAATGATACATGTGCTGGGACAATTCCTTAAATAATTTTTATCAAGTGTACTGACTTTAGAGTAGCTATTTAATTTTACGTTATACCATAAAAAAGATTATCAGATTTTGATTCAGTGAAACGTTTTTAATAATGATTTCAGTGATAATGGATCAAAATCTGATACTCTCACTTTCAAAAAAGAAAGTAAAATCAAGGAGAAGCTGTCTTTTAGTATATCTTGACATCATCTCACTCCTTACTGTGTTCATCAGTGTCACAATCACTTCTGTGAAGCAAAAAGAGTCATAAAAAACAGCTATGAATTCTTGAAAATTAAAGGCATTAGGAGGCTGTGTACTTTCTTTGTTTATGACAATTTCTTATATTGTTTTGCTGCTGATTTTTTCCACTAAAAGCCTTGAGACATGATCACACTAATACAGGAAGCATACAGTGATAAAGACAGTGTAATGCTTTTAATGTAAAATATTTTCCTGGGCAAAAAAAGAATATGCTAATCATGGCAGAGACATACGCTTCTATTTTAATTGGTGCAGACTATTTTATGTCAATTAACTTCAACTTCTACAATGTGTGATCACTAAGAAGGAACTGGGTTTATAGTGTCTTGCACAAAAGTTCAGTAGCTGTGTAATCCTCATGTAATCTGCATTAAAATGTAGAAAGTGATTGGAAAACAGTGTAGAAGTGAGATGGTGATTTACTCATTAGGCAAGGATGAAGACAATGTAAGCCTGTCGCCCTGTATGCCATGCCCCAGCAAAGATTCTCTTTGGACTTTTGCTTTACTCAACTGAGTTTTTTTCTTCAGACTCCTTCAGGACAGGAATAAATCAGACATGAGATAGCATTAATCCAGTTTTATAGAGGAAAAAAATTACAGTGCTTATTCTCTCTGAGACTCATTATATTCCAGAAGACATGTGGAAGCAGGCACTATCCTTGTCTGTACAAAAATCAAGATCTGAATATAGTATGAAGGACACTGATCTTTTTTTTTATACTCCTATAACTTTTAATACATTAAGACTCTCCATCCTATCTATACAACTATAACTGTACTAAGTTTAACAACTTGATTTGAATTTGTAATGTGAAGCTGTTATTGCAAGAGACCTTTCTTAACATTTTAAGGAGTTGTATAAAAAATAACATACTGGACATCAATCTGTTTATTCCACAGTTCCTATAAACATTATTTTTTGCAATTTACTGTGAATAAATAGTTTATTGATACTGCAAATCAAATGGTTTATATAATGCTTGTGGTAATCACTTGCCATAACTTTCTCTGTGTTGTTACGAATACAAGTCCTGATCATTTATAATACCTCTTCAATTTCTAGTTTCTCCACCTCCTTGCTTAGAGTAACTTCAGAATAAATTCCAGAGAATTCCTACTGCTAGTTCTAACTTCCCCATGCTCATAAGGATTCTGTTTGAATTGTAAACTGAACATAAGAACTGTAGCATCAGCTGCATTTTTTTTCTGTGTATTTAGGACTAATTCAAGCCGCAGTGATGTGAACCTGAGTTTTCTTATTGACTTCCCAGTGAGGTGGATTGAGTCCTTAGGCAGTGTTTCTAACTTTGGTTCTCTAATGCCTAGTGCAGTAAATAGGAAGAACTAAAGCATATCTCAGTTATTAACCATGTCAACACCGGAGTTGAAGTAACTGCAAACGTATCACTCAAGAGTGAAGAGGTAGCAATTGTAGCTCATGGTTCCCCTTTTCATAATGAAAAAGAAAAAAATTCTTAAATTATGAAAACCGGCAAATAAGCTAGCATTATTCATCCCGTTTCTATATGAAATTCTAGAAAAAAAAAATAGTAGTCACCATAATAGAGCCATTGAAATAATAAAATTACAAACTCATACTCCTTTATACTACTCATCTTCAAGTCCGTTTCTTAATTTTAGACCCTCTAAACTTGAAATCCCCTAATGTTCCCATATTTTGATGTGACAGCAACTTTCTGTCATCCTGATAATTCCTGTCAGTAATTATGTTCTTTCTTCTTGATGAGTGTGAGAGGGAAAGAGATGAGTAAGGTTCTTCATGAAATGACTCTGTATGTCACTTCCACGCTCACAGCTTAAACTCTGTCTTGCAGGTAGCCAGGAAATGATTCCCACTTAACCACAAGAGCAGAGTTGAAAAGAAAAAAAAAATGGAAGAGTATGGTAAAATGTTAGTTGTCAGTTTTAGCAGTAAGCAAATATGAATTTGCTTAGTGCATTTAACTTTAAAAATTGAAATCTAAAAGTCAACACCATGGTTCCCCATTCCTTAAGGAATATAAAAAAAAAGGACCCTACGAAGTGACAGGCACTAGCTGCTGCTGTCAGACAACAGCAATGAAGTTTCAGTGATCTTTGTGTACTTTAAAGAGGTATATTTAAAGATCAGTCTGATAACAGAATTCACTCCTTATGACACATTTAAATTTGTAATGCCATTACCAACAGTGAGAATACAGAAAGCTGAAGCTTATCCTATGAAAGGGGTGATGGTTCAATTCTGATTTAGACAGACAAAGCAGTTACATAAGCTGGGTCCTTAATACCTCTGTAACTTAAGGCATCTGCTGTAGTCCCATGTCTTCAAAAAACATACAAAGGAAATCAAAAATCATTATTTTTCTTTTGTTCACCAATTAAATGTTATTCTAAGGTGAATGCACTAATCAGTTTCCTATATAATCTCAAGGGAGCAGATGGAGGATCAGATCTACCTCCCAAACTTTGATTGGAGAATTCTAGGTTTTCATAAGCAAAATATTAAGAGACAAAATTAAGTCTCTTTCTTTCTGAAACATGTAGTACCTGTTGCCTGTATAGTTTTGGAACACTTCTTCTGAAAGAGACTAGAAAAGAAAAAAAGTGTTTTTCCTTGTGAGAAATGACATATAATTTCTTCCAACTGCCTTTTGGATTGAAAATTCAGAAACTTAAAGCTTTCCAGAGCTTAATGAGGAGTTCCTGGCAGAGGTATCTCAAAATGGGAGAGGCAGGACAATGGAGATTTCCAGAGGCAATGTGCTGCTATGAAAAATATGGACTATACTGCTTTCGCTGCCTGAAGATAGTGTTGAGCGTTTGGACTCTAAGCAGGATCTCTGAGACAAACTCCAAATAGAACCCAAATTCTCAGGTTGGCCAAGTGTTCCAAAATCTTTTGTTTGACTTTTCCAATTCCCGAATTTGGAAGATTTTTTAGGGTAGAAGTGTAGCTGCATAGAAGAGCTAGCCAAGAACATATCTATGCCTTTCCAAAGCAAGACAAAATACATGAGCTTGTAAGAAAAGGAACATTTGCATATGTACCTTAAATGACAGTTCATTTTTTTTTTTTTTTGATGCATGTAAGGAAATTCACAAAATACAGGTCTTTTTGAAATAAGTTGACACATTTAACCAACAAAAAGATTGCTGCTATTATATTTGGTTTCATGAACTTTTGAATATCTATGAGTTGCTGGTAATTCATCAACTCAGTAACACAATTTTAAAATTATGATTGTCAAAGGTATTGTGTCCGAACACAGGCATATGTCAAGGGACAAAACATATTCAAGTAGACAAAATATAAAATGAAAACATTCTTTAAAAATACTAAAAATTATTTAATTTCAGTTTGCCTTAAATATATTCTCTGAGTTTCTTTTTGCATTTAATTTGCATTTCAGGCTTTAAAAACATTAAACTATCATGGTAAGAGCTGTAGATTTGAGACAAAAGATTTTTTTTTTCCGAAAATGTGAAAATAAATAGCATGATATCCATCAGCTGGTAGGCATCAAGAAACGATGCAAGTGGAAATTATAGCATCAGAATAATTTAGGTTGGAAAAGACCTTTAAGATCAAGTCCAATGACAAACCCTACAGTGGCAAGTCTACCATCTATGGCCCAAAGTGCCATATCTACATGTCTTTTAGACAGCTCCAGTGATTGTGACTCCATCACTTCCCTGGGTAGCCAGTGCTTGACAACACTTTCCATGAAGAAATTTTTCCTAATATCCAAACAAACCCTTTCCTGATGCAACCTGTGGCCATTTCCTCTTGCCCTACCACTTGTTACTTGGGAGAAGAGACCAACCCTCATCTCAAAACAACCCCCTTCACGTAGTTGTAAAGAGTGATAAGTTCTCCTTTTCTCCAGGGTAAACAACCCCAGCTCCCTCAGCCACTCCTCATAAGGTTTGTGCTCCAAACCCTTCACCAGCTCCATTGCCCTCCTCTGGACATGCTCCAGCACCTCAGTGTCTGTCTTTCTGTGAGGGTCCCAGAAATGAACACATGATTTGAGGTATGGCCTCACCAGTGCTGAGTACTGAGGGACAATCACTGCCCTGGTCCTGCTGACCACACTATTGCTGATACAGGCCAGGATGCCATTGGCCTTCTTGGTCACTTGGGCACAGCTGGCTCATGTTCGGCTGGTGGTCACCCAGCACCCCCAGGTCCTTTTCCACTGGGCAGTTTTCCAGCAACTCTGCCCCCAGTCTGTAGCGCTGCCTGGGGTTGTTGAGACCCAAATCCCGGACCCAGCACTTGGCCTTATACAACTGGCCTTGGCCCTTTGATTCAGCCTGTCCAGATACCTCTGCAGAGCCTTCTTGCCCTCCAGCAGATCAACACTGCTGCCCAACTTGGTGTCACCTGCAAATGGCTGAGGGTGCACTTGATTCCCATGTCCAGGTGATCGATGAAGATGTTAAACAAGACTGACCCCAGTACTGAGCCCGCAGGAACCCCACTAGTGATCTGACCACTAGCTGGATGTAAACTCATTCGCCAGCATTTTTCAGGCTCAGTCATCCAAGCAATTTTCTACCCAGGAAATAGAGGACCTGTCCAAGTCCTGAGTAGCCACTTTCTCCAGCAGAATGCTGTGGTAAGCAGTGTCAAAGGATTTACTAAATCCTGGTAAAAAACAAAACAAAACAAAACAAAACAAAAAACAAAAACAAAAACCCACACAAAAACAAAAAAAAAAAAACAAAAACCACAAAAAAACCCCAAACTAAACAAAAACAAAAAAACCCCAAACAAACAAACAAAAAAACCACCATCCAGAGCCTTTCCCTCATCCACTAAGGGGGTTGAATTGCCATGGAAAGGAGATCTATTTGGTCAAGCAGGGCCTGCCTTTCTTAAACTCATGCTGACTAGGCCTAAACATCTGGTTGCTCTGCATATTTCATGTGATAACGCTCAAGATGATTTGCTCCATACCTTTTACTGACACTGAAGTCATACTGACAGGCCTGTAGTTCCCCAGATTCTCCTTCCAACCCTTTTCATAGATGAGCATCACACTGGCCAAACTACAGTCCACTGGGACATCCTCAGGTAACCAAGGCTGATGGTAAATGATGGAAAGTGGTTCAGTGAGCACTTCTGCCAGCTTCTTGAGTACCTTTGGGTGGATTCCACCCAGCCCCTTAGACCTGTGTGTAAGTGGTATAGCAGGTCACTGATCATTTCCCCATGTGTTATGGGGGCTTCATTCTGCTCCCCATGCCTGTTTTCCAGCTTAGGGGACTGGGTACCCTGAGAACAACTGGTCTTACTGTAAAAACTGAGGCAAAGAAGTACCATTAAGTATCCCAGACATTTACTCATCTTCTGTCATTATGTTTCCTCTTCCATTCAATAAACAATGAAGATTCTCCTTAGCCCTCCTTTTGTTGCTGATGTATTTATAGAAACATTTTTAACTGTCTTTTTCAGCAGTAGCCAGATTTAAGTTCTAGGTGGGTTTTGACTCTTCTAATCTTTTCCCTGAACAACCTCGCAGCATCCTTTTAGTCCTCCAGAATTGCCTACTCCTTTTTCCAAAGGTCATAAATCTGGAATTTTACACATTCACATGTGGTTAATCAAGAGCCATGATAAGCAGTTCCCCGGATCAATAATTTCTATTACAGGTATGTTAGGTGTTGGTAGCAATTAAGCTACAGTTCACTGTCAAGCATTATTATGTTGTAATGGAAGTTTCTGATTTTTTTTTTCATTTGGTATCAACAAATCTTTGTGTTGGTATGATTGTGTGTAACTGCTTGAATAGCAAATGCAATTAAGAACATCTAGTGGTGTACAGATTGGAAGGTAGTAATGCATTGGAATTGAGAAATTACAGATCATTAAGACTTGCATCTATGCTCTGATGTAAATTTTGGGGTTTTTTTATCAGAAGTTGTATTATTTCTTTAATTTATCCATAATATCTTTAAATGAAATGCCTGCAAGTTTTTTTCATATCTGAAATTCCTGGGCTTTTTTTCATAATTATTCATAAACTACTACTTATGCTTGTTGTTGTAAGATATTAAGGTTCTTTAACCAAAAAAAAAAAAAAAAGTTAAACACATAAATGATTTGCTAGTAAAAAATATGGGAGAATATGGAGCTGTATAGTTTTCAAGTTCACAATTGCAATATGAAACTACTCTGAAAAAGCATGTTCTCTGTTAACAGAGAAAGAAAAGGTCTAAAAATATTTCCTTTTCTGCCTTGTGCCATCACAGCATGACTCCAATAGGTGGTGAGTGGCTGCACCTTTCTCTAAAGCCTGTTTCGTAACTCTAAGTGCTACATACGTCTTCGTATCAATGCTTTTTTATTTACTGGTTTTGTCATTTTCTTCTCAAAAGTTATTGTAAAGTTAGCTTGTGTAAAATAGCTGCAGAATTCAAGACAAAAATGGCCAAAGTTGTAAAAAAAAAAGATTGCTCTGATTTCTAATATTTTAAATTATTTTCTACAGTGAGGAGCAGTTGGAAAATGGACAATGAATATGCAGAGTTTCATGCAAAAAATTTGACTAAGAATTCAGTTATTTTTCACCAGTCTGATGGAATTTAACTTAATTTATTCAAGAACATATTAAATCTCTGTACCCAAATGCATTGCTAGGCTGAGTGAGCAGCTGTGATTTTTTCTGTACACTGGGGACATTAATTCCTATGTCTGTAATTTTTGAGGGGCATATTAGTTACTCAGTAATAGGATTCTGGAAATGGTTGAAAATGATCCAGGACACAGAAGGGTTTAACCTCTTTTTTTCCATTAGCATTGGCAAGTGCTCTTTTGGCTCTTTGCCCTGCGATAGCATTGCTGTGACACCCAAATCTGTCCCAGGGCCTCATTCCCTACTTTAAACTTCAGCAAACATTGATTTTTGCAGAGGTGCTTCCAGCTACCTAAAGGCAAAGTCCTAAATTTTAACTTGGTTTACAAGCATACATACAGTTTTTGGAAGGAAGGAAGGAAGGAAGGAAGGAAGGTTGGAAGGAAGGAAGGAAGGAAGGAAGGAAGGAAGGAAGGAAGGATCCTTCGCATCAGGTATGAGAACTGCATGAGAACTGCTCAGTTGATTCTTTCCATGTGTATTTAATTGATCTACCTAAGCTATGATGATTAAGGCATTTACATAAATTGATGAAAAAGGAAAATAAATCTCTTCACAGAATTAATGAAAATATAATCATTAGTTTTGCCCTGATGTGAATTCTCTTTGGAGAGGCTACAAATGTTTATGAACTTTTTTCAGTGCCATGTTTTAGAGTCAGTGAGCATTTGTTTCCTCATTAAGCTTTTGCCATTGAATTTCTTGTTAATTTTAGGATATGCAGTTGAATTGTAACCAAAATAACTTTTTTCCCTTTTTTAATTCAAATTTTTAAATTTATTTTTGTTTTCATCAAGCAACTGCACTACTTTTATTGTCTAAATATTTTCATGCAATTATGGCTTAATTAAATTACAGAGGATGGTCAAAACTGTAAATTATTTAGAGAGTAGCATAAATAAAACTGATGAAGAGGAAACTATAGGTAAAATTTCATGGATTATTACCCACGTGTATTTTGTAAAAACATTTTTTTTAAGTCTTTGTTACAATAGGAGTTTAAAAAAAGTGTGAATGAACCCTAAAAACATTCATAAAGATTTAGAACAAAAAATTTACTGACCAGGTGAAGATCTCCTTGACAGTAGCTTTTGAAAGGTATAAAAAGGAAAAGTATGTTTGAAGTCTTTATATGAAGTGAGAGAGCACTATCCCCAAACCAAGTTGTTTAGAAAGGGACATATTTTTTTTTCAGCAGTGACTACTGGATTTCATTTAGACTGTCCCTTCTACAGTAGAGGGCCATCTTTTAGATTTATTCTGTAGCAAATATACAATACTGGGGGAAGGAATTTTAGTGACATCTTTCTCTCTTAAGAGTTCTACATAATGCAGGAGCACATTTGAAAGAAAATACTCAGTTCTGTGTAGAATTTTCTGCTTAATATGTCTGTGATTACACACCTGATCAGCAAACATTGCAAATTCCCTTGGATGTTTCTCTCTGCCTTTATTTCTGCAGAACAGAATAAGAACTTAGTTTTTACCTTTCAGTAGTGCTAAATCCTCCAATAACTCAACTAAAAGATGATGGTAAGGTAATTCACCCTGTGAATTACTGAGGTACTGGGGAGATTAGGTTATTTAATCTAGGAGCTGGCGCTGGCAGTGAACTTTTCACTCCAATGAAGTTTCATTTTAATGTTTTTTATTGGAAGTCTGTTTTAACAGTCCAGAGAACTAAACATGATGAGATTCCTCTCACTAACTACAGAGGTACCAAGTAAATAGATAAAATTTGAAGATTCAGCTCAAATACCACAGTATATATCTTGGGTACTACACTTCTAGCTTGGGAAGGTTGCTGAAATATTGTGCAGATGTGCTGAATTTGATGTGGAACACAGATTGGCCTGGGAAAGAGAACAAAATAATATTAGAAATTACTTTGAGACCATGAGGTTAATTTATTTGTGCATATATTTTATTTGGGGATTATCAGAGATAGAGTTTATGTAACTTCCCAAATATGTAACATGATATCCAGCTGGGATAAGTTTAAGATTTGACAATTTGAGTTTATTCCCAGTTAAGATAAGCTATGGAGTCTTTTTAGTAACTACACACTGCAGCTTGCTTTCCCTCAGATGCTAAGACTCATGGAAATAAGTCCTTATCTTATAAATATTACATGACTTTAGGTCGCAGCAAAATATGATTCATTTTGAAAATGCCTATAACATCTTTTATTTTCATACTTTTGTACATCTGTAATAAAAATAATGTGGTAATAATTTACTGAGCATTGTCTCTGATACAAATTCTTAACTCCACTATCCAGTTTTCTCTTCTCTATCTATACTCTGCAATATGTTTTTAAATCAGTTAATCCAAACAGATATCTCAGAGGAATTTCTTTTATTACTTGCATTTAAGTTTTAATGTCAATCTCAGTATTGACTTCCAAGAACTATTTTCACATGAAGAAATCGGTGGTGCAACGTGTTGCCTGCCTTAAAACCATTTACTCTTTACCATGATGAAAAATGTACCCCAGTAGTGTATTTCTCTTTCTCATCTCGTTTATTATGGTGGAAAGCATATTTGGAATAAATAAATAAGTAAGTAAATTTGTTTGTACATAAGAGGAAAATGCACTCTCCTGTGAAACCCATATGTTAATTGCCTTTACAAAGTGTTTTTTGTCACATACTCATGATTCCTTTCATAAATTCTCCTAAGACTGCATCTTAAATGGTAGATCTCCAAGTGTTTGGCAATTTATATGTACACAGCATAGAGTGTATGTCTAAATGTGTGTTTACACCATTTCTCTCTCTCCTCTTCCCTACTGAGATATTGAGAGTGATGCAAAGTATTAGAATGAAATAACCCAGTATTATGGGTGGTCGCCTTACTTTTTCATCAGTCATACTAAAAATATCGTCTCTTGAAACGGAAGCATTGTGTATCTGTGTCAGTTACTGGTTATATTCTCTGGCCTCATGCCAAATTTAGTAGGAAAAGCTCTGTGTTCTTTGTCAAAATAAGGCAGGGAAAACAGAACACGACGATATTTTTAGAACTTTTTATATATTTTTAGTTGATTCTCTGTGTTTCAGACTGGCTACTTATGGGGTGTAGCACAAGGCTACACTAGACCTTTATTTAGGATGATATGTACAAGTTACTCATGGTTTCACACATAAAGCACAATTGCTGAAACCTCGTAGAAAATAAAAGTTACATTTGTCAAATAGATGATTTGAACACCAATAGCGTGAAACCTTGAAGGAAAGATTAACAAGAGGCCTAATGACAGCTACAGATCATCATCTTCCAAAAGGATCTGCACTAGTGGTCTCTTTTGAAGGTACATTTTTATAGGTGCAGTTTCTTGTCCTTTACTCACATGTATTCAGTATGGGGACATATCCTGTGTTTTCTCTTGGGGAAAAATAAAGAGTTCTATATTTATTTGTACTTTTTTTTTTTTTTTTTTTTTTTTTTTAAACAGAAACTTCCTTTCCAGGTTTACTTT
>VZTE01003054.1:140291-155806 GCA_013397775.1 Eulacestoma nigropectus | reverse complement strand
AAAACTACAAAAGATAGCACTGAACAGAATAATTCAGCTTGTGATTGGCACACAGTCTGGAAGCCAATATATCTTTCTTCTCCTTAGTCTAAAATGTCCTTTATTGTGAGGATGTCATTTGTCATACCCAGTCCTTTTTAAGTAATACAATTTGGACTGCCTACATTTTGGTACTTAAGTATTTATAAATGAGGTAGTCAATAATTTTATGCTCCAATGTGCCATTTGAAAAAGGTGGACAAGACAACTTTTGTGTACTGGAATGTTTTATGATGTTTTAAAGGAAATGTGAAATCTTCACACAGAGTTCAAAGCTGTATTAGGTTATAATGAACATGAATTTTTGAAAGAGATAATATAGAATCTTCACAATAACATTATGGGCACTTTCATAGATTTATAATTGACTCTTTGGTTCAAATAGCTAAATTGAAGCTTTAACTTACTAAGATGGATGATCAGAAAAAAGGAACAACTGGTGCCTGAAAATTTCTACTTATATGGGAATTTTCTTTTCCCTGGTTCCAAAAAGAGGGAAAAGAAGATAAATGTTTTCAATTCTCATCAGCTATTCTGTTGGATTGTTTTGGAAAATGCAAAAACAAAATGCAAAAATTTATTTTTTAGATTTTCTTCTTGTTGTTTGATTTTATAGATTTAATGACTTATTTGAAGTGATGTGTCACAAGTGAGTGTTTTAGGTCACTCAGGGATATCAGCAAAAGCAGGTTTAGTGCTAAAGTGAAAGCGCAACAAAGTTTGTTACAAAGGTTTACTCTTCTATTTATTAGATTGTTAAAGTACACAGAGAAAAATCTGAGTAAAATTTAAAATCAACCAAAAATAATCTGTGTGGAGGCTTAGGGTGGAAAAAGGGTAAGAATAGGAAATTAGAAAAATAAAAAAGAATAAGGGAAACTCTCCTTTTAAGTAGCAATGTTGGGAGTGGATCCCCTTGCAAAATTTCACCCCAGATTTGTCAAATGGTTAGGGCTTGGAGGTTTTAAGAACACGTAAACTTAACAGCACTTAATTGATAGCCTAATTTAAACAATTTAACAAAAGATTCTATTGGATTTACTGTAGCATAATAGTAACTCACTTCTAGGCCTTACTTATTATGAATCTAATATAGTTAAGAATCTAAGAGAGCAACATTCACAGTACCTTTTCTGAGGCATATTCACACTCACACACACACAGAACTAAAGGAGTATGTATAAGGTATATACCTGTGAAAAACTCCCATTGAATTCAGTGAAGTACTTGTGTAGGATGCCTTTGCATATTCTCAGTGGTCAACGGGTTGAGTCTTGAGGAGTGGGGGGTATCAGCCCAGGCTCTGTCATCATCTTTTGGTGATCCTCCAAGTATAGCAACCTTGAGACTGCTGGCTCTGAGAGGCATCCCGCTCAGAGGGAGATTGCTGGTCAAAGCCCACTGTAGTCCAGGAGAGCTCAAAGGGTCTTGTTTAGGACCACTATTTATAGGGCCACAAGAGAGTTGGCTTTAATCATAGTAATTTTCCATCCTAGAAGCAATTCAGTTCTTTGAAAGTTTGATAACAAAAACATTGTTCCACTTGGGTTGTTATTCAGGAAAAACAATAAGTTTCTAAGGCTGTTCATTAAAAAAAAAGAAGCTCATTTGGCAGCACCAGTTCCTGGGAGAACTCGTTCTTGAAAAGCTCAAGAGGAACTAAGCCCAGGTGTTGTTCATCAAGGCTGAGGCCTAACGAGCATTTCTGAAATCATTGTGCAGTCCAAGAAAGAGGAGCAGGAAGGAGGGGAGGAACCATCATGTGATTCTTGAAGCATATTTTTTTAATGATTCTTAGATTAGCTAAGCAAATTTCTTTCTCTAGGAGAGGCTGGAAGTCTCCAAGTGGTATAGTGAGTTATGGTCTTACATATATCAGGCAGGAATGGAGACCAGATATTTGAAAAGGAAAATATATTAGAGCAGGCTGCTCTATTCTGAAATAATGTTGAGTTGGAAGCAGTGGAAATCTAGTAATTTTTATGAAGGCTTCCTGTGGTTTTTTTTGAAGGACTAGGAATACATGACATTTTTTTAAAGTCTTGCTGCAGGCCTTAGTTGAAAAGGATAGCTGGAATTTGCCTGAAATGGAAATTGCTCCTTTGGAATGGAGACCAAAAAAGCTCCTCATCCAAGACCAATCTTGTAGTCAGGGCAGTCCTGCTTCATAGATCTCATTTTCCCAACCACTAGATAAAATGGCATTCCTGTTTTGCTGGGAGCTTTAAACACAGTTGCTTTTGGGGGAGGTCTTTGTTACTTCCCTTCCTCCTTTCTTTCACTCTTTCTCCATCTCTTTCTCCCACTTGTTTTTCAGTTTTGTAATACAATACCCCATACCTCAGTCATATCTGAGGATTAATTTGATTCCTTATTTTTCTGTATCTTTCCTAATTTTTGTATATGTAAAATAGAGGAGCCTTGCTTTAAACACCCCAGAATTGGATATTGCTGCATAAAACTTTTGTTTCTTTGTTTTCTGTTTTATAACTCTGGTTATAAACCAGAAAGCCACCCTGGTGACTTCTTCAGGACAGGCAGATTTCATAGTTTTAGTAGAATTTAATATATGAACAGCTATGAGATGAGCAGCAGATCCATTAGATATAATTCTGATGGATTCATGAATGCACCTGTGCATTTCTAAAGTTAAAATGTAAAAAAATGATAAAACAGTAAGAAGAACAGCAACAATATGTTTCAAACCAAGAAAGAAAACCCAGTGAGATTTGAGTAGGAGGGTGGCCGTATTGCTCCACAGGATGTTTCCAAGGTCTCTGTGGTTTGAAAGTGTCAGGAAACTTGGTGATCACCTCTCTGAAAGACCCCACTCTCCAGGCCTGCTGTGCCCTTGCCATCACGTGCTGCTCCTGCCATCACATAAGTCTGACTTGTTATTGATGAGAGAAGAGCTGTGGCAGGCTTGTGCTTTTGGAACATCATCCTGCTCCTCCAGTGCACCCCTCTGTACCAGGTCTGGGGCTGGCTCGGATCAATGGGACTGCTCCCATGCTGGAAGTAAGGGCTGGGACAGAAGCACGTTGCTGAATCAGAGGCTTAGCATGTTGATTGATGTCTGTTCATCATAACTACATTCTACAAAGCTTTCTCTGTCACTTTCAGTTTGTTAATTCATTACTGTAGTCCTCTACCAGTGCTCCAAATATCTGTTGTACCTTATATTTCAGTGATGGAAGTATGTGTCTGAAGAGTGATAACATTAAGGATGGCCAGTTTCTTGGGACATAGATGCCATAGATCAAAGCTGAGCTTTCACTGTAAATCTAAGTGAAATTAAATTTTCAATGACTTATTGCCTGTTTTCAACTCCAAATACTCAAGCAGGATTTCAAATTAATCTGGTCCAGCATTCATGCAGTCAAATGATTGCATAATACAAGAGAACAAATTTAATCCCTAGAAAAGATTTTTTTGTTTTGTTTTGTGGTTTTTTTTGTTGTTGTTGTTGTTGCTTTTTTCTTTTTTAAATTAGATGTCAGAAGTTTAAGACAGAAGGCTTTGATTTTGTTTTGTGATGAAGCAACTGAAAAAGCAACACAAACCTTTGGTTGAAGTCAAAGTCTGTTTCACCAACAAAGCTTAGTAACAAGGGAAGTGAGGGAATTTGAATGGTAATTCTCTAACAGAAAAAATAAATAAATCCCAGTTTGCTGAGCCTTGGTAACTAATGAGCCTTAGACAGTGGTGTTCGGCTACTTCAATGTAAACAATAAAATTAAACTTAAAATATCATGAAAATACCAAGTTAGCAATAGTTTTGAAACGTAATTACAGATAGGACTGAATTTGTTTGATACAAAAATGTACAAAGAAAATCAGCTGTAAAAAGTCAACACCATAGGGCAGAAAAAAAACCCCAGAAACTATCAAAATGTTTTTGTGCTTCACTTTTTCAGGAAGAGACTGTTGTAATATGTATGATTTGAAGGGGAATAGGCAGTCTGATGAGATTAAATAATTTTTATTGATGCTAAGGGGATTAATTTGAATTCTTAATACAGATTTCCATTTTGCTCCATTGGTTTGTGCTGCATTAACTATTCTGTGTGTTTTCTGTCTCTGATAGAGGCTTTTTGCTCTTTCTCAGAAGTTTCATTTATATGTTGAAGAGTGGGTGTTCCACCAGAGCAGCATTTTCTTATGAAAGAAAAAGTTATCAGCAGTATTCATATCAATAATGACAACCTCAATACAGGAATATGTGTCAGATGCAATCCAGAGATCCATGGATCTGGGACAAATGAATGACAGTTGACTTTCGGTTTTAAGACTGGCTAGACAGTTCTCTATAGTTCTTCTGAGAGAGCTGTGTACAGCCGGAAAGAGCAGTAGTGATAACAAAGTGAAGCCTAATTAAAGCCACTGCTGTCAACAATTCAGCTCTACCAGGACATTTTCTCTACTTCTTTTGAAGTTAGAGGTCTCACCTGAGTGAAGCTAACCATTAAGCTATATATGTCAGGTGCATTTGATTCTCATTATTCTCAAACTATTTCTAGAATATAAAGATACATGTGTCATATATGTATGCACCCTTAAATATATGCTCAGTCTTCAAAATTATGTTTAAACTGTGGTTTTGGTGAACTAGAAAGTGTTACAAAATAAGGCTTCCCATATATGTGATGCAGAACAGTTATAGTGCAGCAGATCCAGGATTTTTGAAGTCCACTGAACATGCCTCCTACCTTCTGCCCCTCCAAAATGCAGCAAGGTTGATGGAAACATACTATATTTCAGGGGCTGAAAGTAAATTCTTGAAGCTTCTTCTAGGAGAGGTGAAACAAATTGTGTGTAAATTGTGAGTCCCTTCTCATCACTAAAATATTCAGTCTCATAGTTTCTGTTTTTCCTATGGTCTATCTCATTTATCAGCCGAGAGTGTGTTGAGAGAACATCAGAAGCCACTAGTACTCCTTTCTGAGAAAACTGAAGTAAGACATGATTCTGGCAATTACAGCTGAGTAAGCAAAACATCCTGAAAGGTGATGATTTTCATTTCACTGTTGTTTTTATGAAATCTTGTAGTATAAAGGCAGATTCACAAACATTTAAAATAAATATTTAAATAATTATATATATATGTGTGTATATATATATACATATATATATTTTTTTTTTTTTTTTTTAATTTGAGCTCAGTTTCCATCACAAGGCCAGGATCCAAAGTGTAGAAGTCTGAAGATGCATAGCACTGTGAAGGCTGATTAAGAGCACTGGAAATGTAACAGGGACTAAATGAAGTGCTGCTCATTTTTAGATTAAATTTAATAAGCTCTCTTTCTGTCCTTCTCATCCCTTTTCAATATCTCTTTTTTGCTACATTCACTTTGGAGGGAAATTTGGGTCTTAAGGAGGTGTGCAGTTCAAAGAGGGTAAGAGTTTTACACACTGTATTAGCTAGATGCTGCATACCTAATTAACTAGAAATTAGCTACCTACTGTGAGTTGATATCAGCTACAACTTTCTCTTTAGTGTCTTAATAGGACAGCTGTGCTGCACATGCCTATATGCTTTTGTTTAACATTGCTGTAAAAGAGATTATCTGTTAGAACAAAACTTACATTCTGTTCTAAGCATGAGAATTAATAGTGAAAACTGAGCTGATATTGTATCCTGGTTGCTTGCAAAGCTGTCTCTGTGTGGGCACAGTTTAAAATGTATAGCCTACAGCCCCATATTTGACCTTCAAAATTTAATTAAATGTCTCCAGAAAAACATATAGAAAACTTCCTAGCAACTTCTGACATTAGCACTCACATCCACATGTATATTTTATTGTCCTTACCATTTACATGCTCTACAAAATGTGAGTCATAACATTGTATTTTTTCTTTCAAACGAAGGATTCTGAAGTGTTTGTGCTTTATGCTCACTTCATCTTCTTGATAGCATTTCTCTACATTATTGCATATAACGGGAAGTCCTATATAATTATTAAGGCTATAAAGCAGAGCAATTGTACCCCCTGTATGAACAGACGTTCAAAAGATGTTGTCTGTGGCCCTCTTTGCTCAGTGGCCCCTTAGATATGAGCAGTGTTGACTTCATTGTCACAGTGGTCTGTTCCTTATGGCTTTTTCTTCTGTATCTTCTTTTGTCTCTTGCCTCCCCCATGGCAGCAGCACACCTGTCATGTGGCAGGTTCAGATTTGGTTGCTAAGCGGCATTGCACAGATTTAATTACACTGTGTCATTTTGTCCAATTTTTGAGCATCCAGTCACGTAAGCAGATAAATCATCTGTGTATCCATCATGTGAAGGACATGTCAACCTAATTTTTTGTCTTATGGAGTTGGTTTTCTCATCAAGTAAAAGATCAGGAATTATTTTCTTGAATATTAGCAGAAGAGGCTTCCTGAACCATGTAAAGGTTTGTGTATGAGGAATTTTGCAGCTGAATCTAATGTGGATGATGGAGAAAACATTAGAAAACATGAAAAAAAAAAAAAGCTGAAAGAATAACTCATCTCATGATTGTATAATTCAGTAGTGTATATCAAAGAAATCATATACCTCAAATTGAAATTTGAACCTCCTTATTGAATTCATGTGTAATTAAATCCAGAGTTGTAGTTTTTTGTTTTAATGTCACCTTCCTATCCATGTGTATTCACAAACAATTTCAGTCATAGTCTAGCTAGTCATAAATCATCCAATTTATGATCTGTAACTTTATGGACTGATACAAAACTAGGTCACTTTTCCATATGTATGGTATTGTAAAAGAATAGTGTTGGAGAGAGATGCCATGTTATGATACTGGCTGCTCAAAACTCACAAAGTTTCCTACCACAGAGAAATGAGATAAAACATGAACATGTGGAGATCTGTGTTCTGCTCCGTTTGCATTTGACTTTGGACTGGTAACTAATTAGAAATTTAAAACAAAATGAAAAGTAGAAACTACTTATGATCATTTCTTTGAATTTGTGTTATTGTTGCATCTCAATACACTAAAGGTAGCTAAAAACACTAATAGCCTGACCTGTAATGAGGTAGAAAAAAACTCTTACCTGAAGTTTCTTTTGAGTGTCCTTGAGTCAGTCTGATGTGACCAGATCTACTGCAGAACTTGGAAAATGCCATGTTTGGTTCTGTTCTTAAATATGTGACTTCAAGGCCCAAGGGGCTGGAATGGTTTAATGCCAGTTTAAATGAATCCATAATTGAATGGAAAGGATACAAAAGAATGAGCCAGGGTCTTTGAGATGCTATCTAAACTTATTAAATACATATGCCAGAATGCTCTGCTTGGGTTTGAAAATATTCCTATCACTTATTCCTTGATTGTTCCTACAGGCTGTTTTGCGTATAGTCTGGCTACATGCACCTGGCCATGAGATTTTTTATATATATATTTTTTTTTTAAAGGTGAAAATTCTGGGTCAGAAACCAGCAAACAGAATTCAGGACACTACCAACAAGCTGAGACAAGATACATGACGCATAAGTATGAACACAGTTCAGAACTGGAAATAATAAATCCCTAGCATTTAGTCTACAGATATGAGTAAATGCAAGCCTGTCTGGAAAAAAAAGTAAGCACTGTAATAGCTTGCTCCTTTGCAAAAGTTAATGGTGCTTAGAGTCTGGAAAAAGGGGACTACTTTGACAAGATACAAGTTCTGTTGAGCTGCAACTCATGATGAATATTACAGATAAAAAGGAATAGATTATGTACATAGGGAAAGCATATTAATTTCAGACTGGGCACTTCTACATCAGAAACAATGAAATAGTTACCAAGCAGGTGACAAGGGAATAATAAGGTAAAATTTATCATATGTAGTGGCAATTTTACTCATATTATTTAAGTATTTGAACTATATGTGTAGGTTAATAAAGTGGAGAAAGAGTGACAGCTTGTAGTATTGTCTTGGTAGAAGACCTGGACTTGTCAAGAGACTGTTTTTATTACATTTTAGGAGATGTCAGGTACTTCATAGTTCAGAGTCAGAGAAAGACTCCAACCCACCTAAAACTCATGTAACTAAAAGGTTCCCCCTTTCCTCTGGAAAACTGAAAGTCTATATTTTTTTTTTTAATATGAGCAGATGACATATAGTAAATATAAACCCCAACAAACAAAACCAACCACCAGATTACCTGTACCCTCAAAACAAAATTATGTTTGAATTCTTTCCATATAGAGAGAGACAAATAATTAAAGGAATGGGAATAAGGAGGATCTTTTCTTGCTAAGACAGAAATTCTAGGAGAAATGCTTTTACAATGCTTTTATTAAAACAAAAAATAATCCTGATTACTTTTGGGTTGCCTTTGGCATCTAGTATATCTTCTGGGAAAGAAGATTTTTTTGATTTCATAGGATCATAGAATGGTTTGGGTTAGAAGGGATCTGAAAGATCATCTTGTTCCAACGCCCCTGCCATGGGCAGGGACACCTTCTACTAGACCTGGTTGTTCAGAGCCCCTTTAACCTGACCTTGAACGCTTCCATGGATGTGTTATATAATATAGAACATATTGGACATTTAATCTGAGGGGAAGAAACAAGTGAAGGAGAATGACCAGAGATTCTGAGCAGCACTGGGAAAAGCTAAAAATTTAGACCATAAGGAACACAAAAAGGGAAAATAGGGATAATAGTAAATAGTAAAACAATAACCAGGGAGAGTAGAGGAAAATATAGTAAGGAAAATAGTAAATAAAACAAACATACAAATGTATCTAAAGATATTTAAGTCTGTCTCGGGAATACATACTTTAGCAGTGTATGGGTACAACATATCTATGGTTTAGCAAATACAGGAGAAATCCCCCCACCTTTTTTTTTTAATCTGGAAGATACATAAAATGTAACTTTCAGTAATTTTGAGAAACTGAAGGAGTTTCTATTAGAGAGGTGGAGCAATATTTTTATAGGAAGCAAACATCCAGATTTGTCTGATTCTTGCATGTAGGATATTGGTACACATATTTTGCCTGCTATTTTGTAGTAATAGCATTGAAGAGAAGCCTTTGCTTTGGTAATTAAAATGTGAACAAAAGCTGAAAAGATACATTTTCAAAATGAGAAAGATGTTTTAACAATAATCATGAGAGTATATAAAATTACAAATTTATAAAAGAACATTAAGGATTGCTGAAATTGACTGCTATTGATCTTTCCACTAGTAGCTTGGTGAAAAGGTCTTTCAGAGTGTGAGATTTTGCACAAATCAGAGATCACTCTACAACTTTTTAGATGTTCATGGAGGAAAGACAGGATATTGATTACAGACCTGTCATTCAGTACAGTGCAGTCCAGCAGCGACTGGGCATGTGGCACTGCAGGTTGTAGTTAACTCATTAGAGATTGGGAATTTATATACATTCCCTTTCAAGTTACCACATATGTCTACAAACAAATATAATCTACAAACAAAGATTTTAAACAAAGGCAGAAGACTTGTGACTCTGTGTCACTGCAGAAAAATGTATTTTCTAACAGTGCATGAGGTTACTTGACTTTGGGAAAAAAAGTTTGACGTATTTATATGAACCTCAGCTGCACAAGGAAATAGAACAAGCTGTGGACCCGTTGCATAGGCCCACAGTGCAAGCTGTAGATTACAGAGCCTAAAGTGGTGGTTAGTAAATCAAATAATGCCTCTCACTCAGCAGTTGTAACATTCCTTGCTTCCAAAGAAACAGTGACTGTCTTAAATTCTTAAAAACTATTCCTTGCCAACTTGCTGGAAACCTTTTCACTTTCATTCGTGGTACAGAAGAATCATTGTGTAATGAGATCTCATAAAAGACAAGGTGCAGGTTTTTCTTTATCTTACTCACAAGCAGAGAATCAAAGAAGTGTAAAAAGAAATCTGGCAACCTGCAAGGAAGGAGAGTTTTGCAGTTTTCAGCTGCTGTCCTGTACTGTCATATACTGAATTAGCAAAATGAAAGATTGCCAATAAAACTGAAATAATCACATTCTAGGACAGCATGAGCAATATGAGGAAAGATGAACTGCATTTTTTGGGCTCTGTCTTCTGCTGGTAATGGAAAGTGTGTAGCTAGCTGACTCCTAATTTAAAAAAGAAAAAAAAAAGGCGCTAACTGGGTATATTTTATGATAATATTTAATATTATATGACCTTAATTTCACATCTGTTCTGGGCATGCCCAGTTAGAAAATACTATGTTACACAGATCTGAGTGCTTTGAAAGGCTGATGCAAAGAAGACAGGAAAGTAATGATCAAAATTCATCACCACCTTCTTCATCTGAATAAACTACTCTCACTCCCTGTGCTGGTTGAACTCCAGACAGCAACCAAGCACCACACAGCTGCTCACTCGCAGTCCCCACAGCAGGATAGGGGGGAGAGAATTGGAAGGGTAAGTGCAAGAAACTCATGGGTTTAGATTAGAACAATTTAATAATCGAACATAATAACAACAACAACAACAACTTTAATTTCAATGAAAAAGAAAGTAAAACAAGAGACAAATAAAACCCAAGAAAGACAAATGATGAAAATGAAAACAGTTGTTCACCACCAACTGACCAATGCTCACCCAGTCCCTGAGCAGCAGCCCTATGGCCAACCTTCCCCTTAATTTATTTCTGATCCTGATGCCATATGGACTGTAATATCCCTTTGGTCAGTTGGAATCAGCTGTCTTGGCTATTTCCCCCTCAAATTATTGTGCACCCCCACCTATTTGCTGTTGGGGTGGTGTGAGAAGCAGAAAAGGCCTTGGCTCTGTGTGAGCACTGCTCAGCAGCAACCAAGACATCCCTGAGTTATCAACACTGTTTCCAGCACAAATCCAAGCCATAGTCCCATACTAGCTACTATGGAGAAAACTTACTTCAGCCCAGCCAAAACCAGCACGTGCTCCTCTCTTACTGTGATTTTTCCTTTTGGTAATATAGGGATGAAAAACTCTTTTGACCCTTCAGTTTAAGATTTCATGCAGTGAAGTATTGAAGGTCTTGTATAAAAAATTAAAAATTGTCAATAGGCTTCTGTGGGAGTCAGTAATCAGCATAATTCATGGAAAAAATAAAGTGGCAGTGGTCTGCAGCATGCACAAATGGAGGCAAAAATCCTGGTCTGCTTATCATTGTACAGGTTTTGTAAAGTCTGAGTCAGAGAAGATGTTGACAGTGGCTTAGAAATAGACGGTGAAGATCAGTCACCTGGGAATGACTAATTACCACCATGTTTTATCTTAATAATAGTAATGAGCTACATATCTGTAAACATCAAAATGTTTGTCAGTTATGTTTCTTAATATAGAAGAAAAAAATACCAAATTAGTGGAGTTTATTGATTGTATATCACAATAAAATGTATGAGTGGTTCACCAAGGGAAGAGAGGAGATGGCTGTTCCATCTGACTGAGTAAAATAATGTTAATTGGCCAGTCAAGCACAGGATATAACAAACACACAAATCTAAGGAAGCAGAAAAGTACTTATTTTACCCAAAAAGCAGAGTCAACTGATTTTCTCTGTAGGTACCCGATACAGTAAATTTCTAAGACAAAAGCTGATGCTGCCTGGGTGCGTTGGGAGATTTGATGGGAGAATATGGCTAAAGGAATGTAACATTTTGCCAAAATGTAGTGATTTTTGGTGGAGGCAGTAAAGCAGAGGTTCTCTCTGAAAGTCCTGTCCAGGGTATAAAGTAAGGAAAAGATTATAAATGCTTCTGCCATCTTCCCTGCAAGAGTACACCAGCTATGTCTGGTTTTGAGAGGAGGAGAAACACTCTTGAGATCACTGAACATCCTTGTTTAACCTTAGCTGAATAGACCAAGTTTCTCTTGTGAGCACATTTAAAAGTATTAGAGTTGAAGAGAGGAAAAAAAAGAAAAAAAGAAAGAGGGGAGAATATACATTTGACTTTAGCTTGGATTCAGTTAAGGTGATTTTTAAATGTGTTGATAACTGATTACCACTTAGATATTAGGAACATAAGAATAGGAGGAACCTAAACATTGTATCTTCAGCAGGGTTTGGAGCATCCAAAAATGTGAGTCTCCATTTCATCTCAAGAAACTTACTTTGATGCCTACAAATCATTTTGTTTTTTCTTTCAGCTGTATTTACTTCCTAGTGATTATCATGTTATTGGTAGTTAGAATACGCAGAGTATAAGGTCAGTTTAAGCACTGTAACTTTGCTAAGTTTATGAATTGAATAAGAAAACCGAATTTTGATCAGTGTTTGGAAGTAAAATTCAAATTGATGCTTACTATCATGGATAAGTAATACTAAAAAATATAATTAATTCATCTTGGAAATAATGGTACATTTCAGCAAGCTATTGTAGAGCAAAAAGGCAGCATATTTTAAGCAAAAGCAGAAAATTGCATGCAGTTCTATTAAGATATAATTGTTATAAACAAAGGTTTTATAGAGAGTAGTCACCACTCTGTAGGGGAGAGAAGAGATCAATAGTATTCATGAGACTGCACTTGAGTAATCAAGTTTCTTAATCTTTTTTACACAGAATAACTTCCCTTTGAGCACTACACAATTTAGAACAGCCACGAATTATAACTCAGCAAATAAATTAGTGTATATTTTCCATAGATTGAAATCAGCCTGAAAAATTGCAATGAAACTTTTCTTTTTTTATTCCTTTTTGTTTTATTTTTCTTTTATTTTCCCCTGGATGGCTTTCCTTCATCAAAAACTTGTTGGTTTGTGCTCTCATGGAGCTTCTAGGATATTAAAGAAACTGATTGTGTTTTGGATGCTCTCTTTTTGATTAAGTTTGGGCATTTCAAGTTTACATGTGTGATAGATCATAAAACCAGATGTATGTTGCATGCTCTGTGCATGTGACTTGCTACAACCTGAAGGCATCAACAAGTCACTCTTCAAAGAGTAATCTTGGAAGCCAAGGAAAGCACTTGCTGTGCCAGCTTATGTAGCTTTTAAGTAACACTGAAATCTATTAAACAAATTTTGTATTCTCAGAATGCAGTTTTTTTAAAGTGGCATAACCTTTTAGATAAGAACCATTTGGCGTTTCAATCTATCACTTATAGCCAAGAAGGGCTAAGCCAATGTTGAAGACACATGGTTGGATTTCATTCAAATCTGAGCTCTACTTGCCTGAATGGATTTTTTCAGATCCCTTCTCTCTATATTCAATTCCCTCTTTATGAAATACAGTTGCTGGTATTCACATTCTGTGAGGATCTATCAAGGTGTTTTATTCATTAGTGCCTAGAAAGTCACGTGCTACGCTCTGAAGCATTTATTTATATGATATATATGGATGTAGAAATGAACAGTCCTACTATATACACTACTCATTATTATTTGTATCACTATTTCATTTTTTTGGTATTTGGAAGATTATGAAAGCAACTTTTTATGTAGTAAATGCATTTTGTCTTTAATGTTTAAAAGGTTTTATGTACTTTTTGTTCACCACCATCAAATTGTGCTATAAATAACCATACTGCTACATTATAAACTCTTTATCAGTTCTTAGTTCCACAAAAGTGTTTTTGTTGGTGAGGTAATTTTTTTTTTCTTCCCAAACAGAACAGAAAAAAAATTGAGAACCAATTTTTGTTGCTTTGTAATGTATATTTTTCTTGATTTTCTTGCAATAAGGTTTTAAGAACTGTCAGTTGTTTGTTTGTTTGTTTTGTCCTAAACATTCAGGATTAAAATTAAGGAAAATTGTAGGAAGATATATATTAGCATTGTAGCTGTAAATCTTAAAGTAGAATTTCACTTGTGCCAGTATTTTCGGAAGGTGCGTACTAAGTGTGTTAGATGCAGGGGATTCACACTGTTTCCTTTCTAATGGAAGCTCTACCAAAATAAATTATATGACAAATGTTGTTAACCTGTTTTTAAACAACGGCATTTTGAGGAGATCCATGGAAAGACATTGTACCACACAGAAAAGAAAGGTTAACAAACTCAATATGTGAAACATTAGAAAGTGTTACCTGCATCTCCTTCCAATGCAAAACTGAATGGAATGTTATCAATTTTTGTTTCCTCAACTGTAAACAGATAGCAGAAAAATTCTGCTTTATTGTACTTGTACTTGTACTTGCAAAAGACCATAGTAGGAAGGTCAAAGAATGAAGTTTTCATTACCTTGTTATTGACAAGGGTTTTTAGAAGAACATTTTTACCTTTTCGTACTTCCCTCTTCCCTTCTCTCTTTTACTTGTTTTTTCCCTGGTTGACTCTAGAGCTCAGAAAAGACTCTTTCCAGTGTTTCAGCTTCTGAACTGAAAAATAATTTTGTGGAGTGACCAAACATATGCTTTTGAGCAGAGAAATGAGCAGAACCAAAAGCACCACCAGGAAAAATAGTCCATAATGACCAGAGGAATTTCATGCTGTTTACCCAGGGCAATGTGCGCTCACATCCCACTGTGCTTTGCAGCTGTTCTGAATAGAAGAAACATTGACTGTCCTAAAATATGTTATCTACAGTGACCATATGCAGAAAAAGGAGTCATAGGAAATTTAGGCTTTGTAAGAAGTGCTCAGAGAATTGCAACTGCAATATATCCTAGAACTAAATTTTCCTCAAATTCTTGATAAACTTATTGAAATTTGCAGCACTGAGTGTGTATAATGTTTTTCAATCTTTCTAGTATAAGAATGAGGAAAATCAAGTATCAGTTTTTCAGGACATTAGAGACTTGAGTTCATTTCAGGTGGAACTGATGTATACAGCATCTTTTTTTTTTTTTAATCTTCCCTGAAAGCCACATTTTCTTCTTCTGAAATGCCATTTTAAAATGCCTGCAGGTCCTGTGAGCACAAAGGTTTGTTTTGCCATCCATATCATTGCTCTAAAATGCATTCTATAAAAGTGGAAAGAAAAGTGGTAAATTCTTTGTTGAACTTTTTCAAGCATCATTTTCACAAATCTTTCTCCTCTCTTCTTTTTTTTTTTTTCCTGATCAGCTTTAACAAGATAAAAGGGAGCCAAAAGACTCAGAGAAATTAATTATAAACTGACATGTTACTGATTTCATGCCTTAGGTGGATGCAAAAAAATTTAGATTTTTCACTAGCACCCAGTCCTGTCTTTTCTTTTCCATGATGTTTTCCTTTCCTTTTTCCTTTTTTCTCATGGTTTGATTTTTTTTTTTTTTGGGGGGGGGGGTGGAAATGTTCTTGCAGGCTGTGCGATTGCTACACTTTTCAGCTGTATGTTTCTAGGCTCTTTAATAAGCCTAAGCAGATTTTTGTGTCAGTTACATGGATAAAAATCTACAACAATGCCTTGCTTGTCTTTGGTGCTTGTCTAGGTGTCTATCTGTGTACTTGAAATACAGAGTCTTTTACCCTTTTTTTTTTAAGGTCTGAACAATGCTTAGGAGTAAATGGCTTGTCAACTCCTGCAGGAAAGTTTGCTGCATCCCAAATTCAGTTTGCTTTGTGCTTGCTTAACAATGGAATGTCAAGTCTGTTGCTGTCTCTGGAGTCAAGTGGTGTTACC
>VZTE01003054.1:69400-140268 GCA_013397775.1 Eulacestoma nigropectus | reverse complement strand
GTTGTCTTCTTCTGGAGTAAAGTGGTGTTACAAAAAAAAAAAAAAAAAAAGCAGCAATACACCAGAACAAAACAGCAAAATAAACATTTTCTATCTGTTTGTCTCATTCCCCACACTAGTTTTATTTTCTTCCAAGCTCCAAATGGTCTATGCAAAGACAAAAAGCACATCTGTCTCCTTGAGAGGATTCTGTTTCAAGCAATGTCATAATCCACCCGGGCTGTTAAAGTGACGTGCAAGACTTTCCTTGCCCTTTTTCTTCCTCTATGAAATATTTTAAGGTGGAAGAGAAAGTGTTTATATCCTCCGGGTGTTTTCTGCTCAGCCAAGCTAATTCCATTATCCGTTAGTCATGTTTACATCAGGCTAACAGCTAATAACTCATGTGGAACTCTGTAACCATCTTTAATCTTGTTCTTCATCCAGGAGCCCGGCTTTCTCAGATTATTGATGGTGATGGGTGAGTGTCCTGTCAGGCTTCTGCTCATGGAATCGCAAAGTGGCACAAGGTCAGCCCTTTCAGACCAGCTCTCTGGGGTGACATATGGTAATCACACATACCCCTCCTCCTAAGGAAAAGAGCTGACTATCTCATACAGAGTCTCAAAATAGTCATTGTTCTCACGCAACCCGTTAAAGAGTTGGATTTTCCCTTCTGAAAAACCTGGACATAGATGTAGAGAGAATTGTAACTGACTAAAAATCTGCTGTCAGCTTGGTGTGGCAGGCTATATGTATCCAAGTGAGTCTTTTTTGTAGGCAAATGATCTTACTGAAGATTTCAGAATCCTGGTAGGCATACAGATGCCAAAGGATGCCCTCAGAATTAAATAAAGCACGGATGACATACTATGAATAAATTACTTTTTAATTCTTTTCTGACTGTTTTAAACAATTCAGAGTACCAACAGAATTATACAGCAATAATCATTCTATATTAATTTGGAAAAATGTTTAGGTATGAGTACTTTAAGGTATGAATAGTTGCTATAATTTTCATGCATGTTTGTGTAGACAGCAAAAAACTCCTTGGTGTCATTATAATAATGTCAACTCACAGCTTTAACTTTGGACTCTATTGGATAAGTGAAACTGAAACAGGGTGAAGAACTTGTTTAAGATGTTTCTATTCAACAGGGCAAATCTGCTCTATTGTTGCAATCAGAATTAGTGAGTGTAAGCAACATCAGGGTAAGTGATCATGCTTTTCATCCTAGACAGTGCTTAAGAAGCTTGTCTGTCTACTGAATAAAGATGATGTGTGAGTATCCTGCCAAGCTTTAGTTTGTGAAAACTAAATGAGACCAAGAGCAGACCTTACTAAGGAGCCTGTAATTGATGCAGCCATGAAATGCTAAACATTCCTACAGGGGTGTTACTACTTTTGCGATTAAAAAAAAAAACAAAACACAACAATACCAAAACACTCCACCAAAATTATTTGGTCATGTAAGTCTGTCAAGAATGAAAGATAGTTTAGGATGTACTACGCTCTGCAACAGTCTCCTTTATTCATCCCAATGTAAAATCTTTCAGCTTGAAATAGGCAACCAGATCCTTATATCTGACCAGATATCATATCTGCAAGCAGAAAATGTTTAATTGAATAAAATGGAAAATATAGAGGTGTCATGGGATCTGAGAAATTGTGGATTGTCTCTTGATGGAAATGGAAAGCAATCTGCTAACTCACTTAAAATTTGACTGTGTCACCTTATTGTAAAGAACAACTAAAAATATGTATGAATAGTCATAATGTACTTTAAAATATTTTCAGACATTTGATTTGATCATTTAAATATAAAATCTCTTTTCTTCCCATTCTTTCAAAACTATTGATATACTCATAGAATCATAGAGTCACAGAATATTTTGGGTTGGAAGGGACATTAAAGTTCATCTAATTCCTGCCCCTTGCCATACACCACTAGACCATCCTGTCCAACCTGGCCTTGAACAATTCCAGGCATGGGGCATACACAACTTCTCTGGGCAACCTCTTCCGGTGCCTCACTACCCTTTGAGTAAAGAAATTCTTCATAACATCCAATCCAAGTCTAATTGCCCTGTTTGCCAATGTAAAAAGTTGCTCTAGATCTTTCCTGTAAGTTCCCTTTAAGTACTGGAGGGCTACTAATAAGATGTCTCTGGAGCCTTCTCTTCTCCAGGCTGAACAAGTCCAGCTCTCTCAGCCTGTCTTCATAGGAGAGATGCTCCAGCCTTCGGATCATCTTCATGGCCTCCTCTGGCCTCACTCCCAACAGGTCTATGCCCTCATTGTGCTGAGAATCCCAGAGCTGGAAGCAGCATTCCAGGTGTCATCTCACCAGAGCAGAGCAGAGGGCAGAATCCCCTCCCTTGCCTTGCTGGCCACACTGCAGGATATGATTGGCTTTCTGGGCTGAAAGCACACACTGATGGCTTGTGTCCAGCGTTTTGTCCACAAGAACCTCTAAGTCCTTCTCTGAAGGCCTGCTTTCAATTATTTTTCAGTCATGTCTGGGATTGCCCTGATGCAGTTACAGGACCTTGCACTTGGCCTTGTTGAACCTCATGAGTTCCTCATCATCCCATTTAGATTTTGTCAGGTCCCTCTGGGTGGCATCCCATACTTCAGGTGTGTCAGCTGCATCACTCAGCTTCGTTTCGTCTGCAAACTGGCTGAGAATGCATTTGATCTCATTGTCTGTGTCATTGATGAAGACATTAACGAACACAGGTCTTAAGACAGATCCTGTGGCAAAAAATAGTATATAGTATTTATTGAAAAAAAAAAAAAAAGCAAACCCCAAACCCCAAAGTTAAATGCAATAAATATTAAAATCTGTTAAGCACTTTTCACTATTTTTTTTCCTTACAGAATTAAATGTAATCTCTTTAACCTAATTATCTTTATTATTTTCCTTTCTTATATCAGAAGCACCGGGGTTTGGGAAGCAGTGATTTGGTAAGAGAGAAATTTTAAGTGATTTTGTGGTCTTTGACTCAAAGCAAGGACTATCTGTTACTGTATGTAATGGGGAAAGGCAGGAGGAGAACACAAGTGACAAAAGTGGCTGAAGAAAGGAAAGCCAAGCTCGCAGGCCCCATGGAGGTTGGTTTGCAAGCCTTGAGAGCTTGAGCAGGTGCAGAAGTGCAGGCCTGCCAGCAAACTTTGTGTTGACAGAAGGATGGAAATTCATGCAAATAAGTCTTTCTTGTCACAACTTAACATTTGATAGACAAAAATTATGCTGATTTTATAGAATTAAACTGTCATTTTATGGAGAGAATTATTTAGAACTGCTGTGTTATAATATTCATTCATGTGAACGTAAGTAAAAGCTGCCTTCAAAATCTTTACCTCTGAGTCCTTGCTCTTCTTGCTGCGTTCCAGGAATACTGTGGCCTCCTTTGCATAACTCTTTCTGTGGCTGAATCTCCTCTGCTTGTAGCTGCTGGATTTCTGTAGTCTCCAACTCATAAGGTCATTGCCCACCATGGGGACATAGATTTTACCTCTCTGCTAATATGACATGTTAAACCATCTGGGCAGACTTCTGGCTTGTGTTCTATATCTAAAATTACTTTTATAATTTCCTACCTCTGCTTTATAGGATGGCGCCTTGTAATCTCTTTTTCTCTTCTGATTTTACCTCCCCACAACTGATGTCTCCAATTGGAATATATGTCATTTAATTTATGATAGCAGTGGTTTCAGGATACAGGGCTATTGCTGTAATTTGGTTTAATTCTTGTGTTTTATTGGGTTGGTTTTTTTTTGTTTTGGTTTTGATGTTGGGGTTTTTTTATTTTTTGTTTGTTTTTGGGTTTTTGTTTTGTTTTGTTTCTTAGTTGGTGTTTTTGTTCATAAAGATTTGCAGGGTTTCTGTTATTAAAAGACAATGGAAAACAATTGCTATAGAACACTGCAACATACTGTGTTTATGAGAGGCCTTACCTTAGAATTATTCATTGTATGGAAAAGAGACTTTTTTTCTTTTCTGTTTAAAAAACCCTTTTTAAACAAACCTTGTTTTGCAATTGTTCTTGATTTTAAATTAGGATTTATCTAAAAAGCTGATAATTCTAAAAGGGAAGGAGTCTGTGTTTCAATTTATTTGTTTACTTAATTACAAAAAAAAGGCAATTTACAAAGAGAAGATGACAATTCAAAATACTATATTAAATGAAATAATTTTTTTTAGTTTTTTTAATTTTGAAGTCAATAGACTTTGTTCATTATTGGCTATTTTAAATTCAAAATGTTTTGATTCTAAATGGTATTTTATGTCTGAAAGTACTTTGAAAAAGTTTGAAATGAAAATGAATTTTCAGAAATATTTCCTCAGTTCTTAAATAGTTTTTCTTTAGTTTCACATGATTTAACTTACTTTAGCCAATTATACCATTTCTGATAGAAGTTTTTCACGTAAGATATCAGTCATATTTACTTTTCAATAAACAGTGAAAAGACAATTCAGATCTAAAAATTTAAAAAAGAAAGAGTTTTCCATTTTACAAAGTTTCCTACTTCATATAATCCTAATCTGAATCTAATTCCATTATTTTTCTAGTCTTGCATGCCTCTCTTATTTTGCCTCTGTTTCCCATAAACTAAAAAGAAAAACTAAAGCAGTATCAGAAGAGAAAATGCCATGGAAGGGTATATAAAAAGATTAGATATTTTAAATTGTTACTTGTCTTTTCTGCTTCTATCCTGTTTTCTTTTGCAGTTTCTTATCTTCTTTAAATCTCAGTAAGTGTCCAATTCTATTTTTCACATCTTGAAAGTGTTCTGGCCTTCTTAGTTGTGCTGTAGTTCTTGAGTGCTGCAGTAAGAATTTGGTAAACCAGGACTATTTCTCTTATTAATCCCTTACTTTGAAAGACAGCAAAATGTATTTTAGCATCTATTGTGTTTGCAATTTATCCATTTAGTCTTAAATTTTCATCACATTATTCATCCTGCACTGCCCTCTGTAACCTCAAGAAGCTTTTGGGTCACAAATAGGATTCATTTTATTTCTTCTGTCAAAATTAAATCTGTAGTTCCAGTTTTGACAAGAGAAAATTTAAAAATAAAGTATGGAATGTAAAAATGGTGCAGTAAGTGCTTTCAATTTGAAAAATAAATGTCACTGGTACACAGTCAAAAAAATATAAAATGCATTTCAGTTTTGTACAGGGAGATTATGCTCTTTGGGATAATGCATTATATTTGAGTTTGGGGGTTTTTTTCAGTGGAAGAATATATTTAATTTTCTTATTTTCACTTTTAAGCACTGGACCATTGCCCTTTGTAGAAGTGGAAGATATACCAATTGTCTACTTTGTTTCTTTTTTCACTGGCAAACAGTAACTCTATTGCTGAACATCTTTGTTGGAGCCCATATGATTTGGGAAGGGAAAGCGCACCTTAAAAACATCTGAGGAAGTCATATTATTGGTAGTGTCCTTCAGAAAGGCTTTTTCTTTAGGTAAACTAGGTGTAGAAAGGATTTTTACACTGTATTGGGAAGGTTAATTTATGTTATTCAGCAGCAAATATATTTGGTGTTTTTCTGACAGTTTACCACTCTTAGGCATGCTGGTAAGGAATACACTTTCATTTTTCTTAGGTATATATAAACATATCTCTGTGTGTCTCACTACTTATGCATACATATACACATAGAAAGAATAAAAGATGAAGGGATATTTGTTGTCCTGAATTTTTTGACCTGAAGACCAAAGCAAATGTAGTTGTCATGAAAGCTTTGTTTTGGTATCCTAAGAATGACTGAAAATTGTATTATTTTTGAAATAAGTTGGAGAAAATTAGAGTCCTGAGAGTTTTGCTATGATTTCCTAGGAGGAAAAAAGAAATCAATAAGAGCTTGTTAGGAGAAATTGTAATACTTGGCTTCAGCTTTGCTCTGAGAAAATTTTCCTTTCCTTTCCTTTTTTTTTTTTTTTTTTTTTTTTTTTTGGGGGGGTGTCTTATTTTTTNTTTTCCTTTCCTTTCCTTTTTTTTTTTTTTTTTTTTCTTTATGTGGTGGAATGCTTAATCTTTGCGGAACAAAATGGATGTCTGGGAGGTAAAACTTTGTTACCTCCCATAGGCTGAAAGGCGCATCAACTCCAAATGTCAATTAAAAAAAAGTCTTAGATTTGCTGCAAATACTTGAAAAAAATAGTATTCTTCAAGATCAGTTGCAATTTGGTCTCTCTGTTTCAAAGATTCCATCAAACAGGAAACGTGAACTAAATCATTGAGGATACCGTAATTTTTTATGTTACTCACACAACCAAAGAAATTCTGAATTTTAACATGGCATATAGTCCACCTTCCTATGCAAACTGATCATGAGAAGATATATTGTGCCCTATGCTAATATATATGTAAAAGCTTGCCCTAATTTTCCAAAGTACTCCGCACACATGACCTCTGAAGCAGACCTCTTAAATTCATTTGTCTAACTACAAACTTAATGTCTTGTGTTAAAATGCTATTGCATTTGAATAACAAAGACAGTCTCATCTCCTCTCTCTTACCTTTGCCTTCTTCTAAAAACTGGTTCTAAAATTTGTGAAGATAAAAAAAACAGCAACGAAGAGAGGGAGATAGGGAAGGTGATCAATTAGTGAACAGTAAAGGGGTGACTTGATCAATGTGTTGACATGCTGGAATGCTGGTGCAGGATTTTGTTTTTAATTTGTATTACTTGGGCCAGTTTGACAACTGGGAGGTTGCACAGTTGCTGACACTCATCTGTTTATTTATGGGGCAATTAGCAATTCCCTGCACCTCATCTGCAGGTTTTCTTACATAACTGTAGTGTGATTATTTCTCAGTAATAGTAAAATATTAAAGTCTCTGTAAACTGTCTGAAAATTCTTATTTGCATAACTATTATTCAGCTTGTTTCTGAACAAGGGATTGAGTAAGTCAATCTTTTTCATTGATTAGCTGAGACACATTTTAGTTACCCTATTAAGAAATAATCACAACAATTCTTTCTGCTCTGATTGCCTGATGCTGCCCAGCCAGGCTGCCAACTATTGCCCCAAATGCTAACTAGTTAAATATTTAATTATAATTAGTGATGCTTGAATACCATAATGATAGCTAACACAGGTAACAGAAAACTACAGCCTTTTTTACTGAGCTGGGAAGAGCTTTCAGAAGGCATAGAACTTTCTGGTTTTGGGGGGTATGTATCTTAGAGAATTAGTAGCTCATTCTGTGCTAATGACAACCCTGAATCTTGGAACCTTGTTTTTCCTTGTCATTTCTTTTGGGGACCATAGATTTGTTTCTGCACCTTCCATGATTACACAAACAGATTCTGTAGAAACCTCATGATATTTGCTCATACGAAAGTACAAGGATCACCCCCTTCCTCAGCATTATCAAAATATAGTTAAGGGTCTCAAGTGAGTGACCTTAGTGCCAGTCCATGTTCTGAACTGCTCAACAGAGATTCTGTTTCACACAGATCAGGCGGGAGGTGTGTCTGATGGGCTCCTCTCTGGTCTCACTCTTACTTTGGTTCTCACCTGAAATTCTCTCTCTGGGTCTGAATGAAGCTGGCAGGTAAATAGATGTAAAAACATCTGGTGGTTTAGCAGATGCTGAGAAACAGAACAGAGACGCAAGTGATGAATCAATGGAAAATTCTCAGTCACAGGAGTTTGTTGCATTATGCTTTGTCTGCAAAACCAAAGGAGAAGTAAATCCAATAATGGTTGATATCATCTAAAAAGTACAACTTTATTCAGTTTCTAAGTTGCAGGGTTTGGATTTAAATGCACTTTAATGCCAAAAACCATATAAAAATGTGTATGTGTATCAAAAGGGGTAAAACCAAAGAATTGTTTTAGTTCTTTTTGAAATGGAAAATAAGACTCTTCCTGGGGATAAAACCCTCCCAGGACTTTCAAAAGCTCTAACATCAGAGAAAGTTTTAGCTAAAGTGAGGTAAGGTCATAAAAGCATTTTAGCTGGAATTTTCATAAGCAGTAAGATTTTACTTTCTTTTATATCATCAATTGCTTTTAACGCCTTATAATACTCAGCAAAGCAAATACTTGATTTTATGGTGGATTAATTGTTCACTTTATATATCTGAATGATCTGTCATAAAATGATGAGAAATAAAAATAATTTTACCATATCTGTTAGAGAAATATAGGAAACTGAGTAAAGAGTGTGAGAGATATAAGGGAATTAATTTGCAGATATATTTTTTGAAGCTCACTGTGCAAAATGAGCTCTCTCTACTTCCATATGAAAATTTTCCAGGTAACAATTCTGTCACTGAACAGGATTTGTTCATTAAAAAACCCAGAAAAGTTTTTTCATTATGCTTATGATAAAGTGTGACCCCAAACCATTAAAATTTAGATCTTTAAATTAAAAATAAACTTATAAATATTTTAGGTACCACAGCTGAGGAAATAATTTTGTCCATTAAATTAAAATGCTGTCTTTCAAAAAGCTTTCATTTCGTGCACTTAATATCCATTAAGTATTTGCATGCTCATTTTTACTGTTTGCAATTCTTAAGAGTACAGAGCATAACTTGTTTTTTGAAAGCATTCAAAATATTTCACCAGAATGTGAGGTCTATAGTGTTTCTGAATACTCAAAATACTTTATTTAAGAGCATAGAATATAGACCTATATTTTGAGCTTCCATGTTAACAAATGTAATAACTAATAATAATAAAAAGAGACTAATTAATTTATAAAGAAGAAATTGGGACTTTAATTGAAAAAATAACTATAATCTTCTTTAAAAGTCCTTGGTACTTTCAAAGACTCCTTTCCTAGACATAAGTGAAGAAGGTTTGAAAAATAAGGGAGTTTATTTTGGCTCATTTACTGGCTTAGCATAAACAACAAAAGCTATCTTCGTGAAGAGATTTGGTCATAGTGCATGTGGGTGAGGCTTTGAAATTCCAGGAAAACAGGAAGTATCTGCTGCTAATGAATAGAGCAAAGATGATTTGCCCTCAGTGAAGGAAGACCAGGTTGGGAGCACTTTAGCAATTGGTAATCCACAAATCCATGAGACCTGAGGTGTCAACCTCACTTAAGTCCTCAGGAAAATAATAAAGCCCTGGAAGCCTGAAAACTGTTTCCAAAAACATGAAGGAATGAAGGACAAGAAGGTGGCTAAGAGACATTAGTATGGATTTACAAAGGAGTTGCTTAACCAAGCTGGTAGCTTTCTGTAATGAGGCAACTGGCTTGGTGGATGAGGGGAATGTAGTGGATGTAGTTTACCTTGACTTTAAAACAGCTTTTCACATTGGCTGCAAAACAATTTCATAGGGAAATTGATGAAGTTAAGTAGACAGTGAGGTGGATCAAAAGCTTGCAGAATGGCCAGGCCATTGGAACAGGTCACCCAGAGAGATTGTGTAATCTCCATCTGTAGAAAAAACCTGTTTTGTCCATGTAGCTACAGCTACTTTTTGTACCCTATCTGAGCTGAGGACAAGCTTAGGACAATCTTAGGACAAGATGAACTCCAGAAGTCCCATCCAACCTCAACCATTCTGTGTTTCTGTGATTCTGCAATTAGAGGAACCAGACAGTGGGTCAAACTTGACCACAGATCAGAAGTTGCAGGGAGGGAAACACATGTTTATTTCCACCAAAGTAATAGCATCCTCTGTGTTTTTTTCTGTACAGAGTATTAGCCTACCTTCCAACTTAGTCTTTGGCCCAGTACTCCATTTATACCAGGACAAAATGCATGTGTCTGGGCTATATCCTCTAGTAAGGTTAATTCACTAATCTTAGGGAAATATTTGATTTAGGTTGCTCCAGACTAAATGTGTCAATCTTTCTGCCTTGAAACGTGAAGGTATTCTTTTAGTACAATAGGACAGTGTCCTTAGCAATTACAATACATCTGATTGATTGGCTGAAATCTATAATACTGCAGGTACGACATTATCCTCTTGCCATAATGCTGTTCTTTGTGAGTTCAGCTGAGGTGCAATTTCATCAGGACTATTTCAGCACTTTGTTTCACTGAGCTTAACCTTAGAAAGACATCATTGATTTCCTATCTAAACCACAGTTTTGCAGACTGAAATAACTAGACAAATTTATGTTTATTATAAAAAAATAAAATATGCAATATATACAATAAACAAGCTGCTCATTACATGTCTTGAGGTAAGTTATATAAAACATAAACCATCTAGCCACTATGCAGTTGCATTTTTACTGTAACATGGAAGGAGCTCAGACAAAAATAAAGGAAAAGCCTTGCTTAAATTGCAAACACAAAAGAAAACGTAACCACTGCCTTTTCTAAAGAATGAGGACGTTGACTGTAATAGTTTATGAAAATATGTGCTTCATTTTAATTAATACTCAATTATTGAAATCATTCAAAGCAGGGTGTTAAGGGTGAAACAGTAAGATGAAATGGTTTCTATTCTAAGTTAAATCAGTGCTAACTGAAAATGGCTTATGACTCTTTATGGACATTTTTATTAAAAAAAAAAGGAGTTTTGAAATTGTAAGCTTATAAGGATTGATGCGATTTTGCATTTCACATTTAAATTTGACTATTTCCTGTATTTTCTGTGAACCTGTGAGATTGGGCATATGTATATATGAACAATGACACAGAGACAAAATAATATTTGCTTTTAATTTATTAAATTAAAGCAGATACTTCTGTGAATGACATTATGAAAACATATTCACACCAGTTAATAAAGATCCACATGTATACCTCATGGGGAAAAAAAGAAAAAAGGATTAGTGAGAAGTCTCCAATAATTTATGTTGCTGAGTGTGAGTGTTACACAAATGACAAAACCTGCTTCTTTTCTAAAACATTATTTTCTTGTCCTTTTAATTTGAAATTTAGAAAGGTGGGAAATAATCTAAAAGGAAAATTATATTCACCAATAAGATTTGCATTTATTTCTCTAGACAAGACAGATAGGATTGCAGTAGTAAGTGTCACTGAAATGAGCCCTGTATTTCCTCCTGCACCACCTCATCTATTGCCTGTGCTAGGCCGTAATTGCTGAAATTCACAGCAGGCAATAAAATTACTCAATTCATTACTCTTGAATTTGGGAAATGAACAATCATACACAAGAGACATGAGGATTTATAAAGATGAAAGCGAGGCACAAATATTATTTAATCTTTTTTTAGAAACTGTACACAAAATGTCTCCTGGCTTCTTTTAGCATCTCTGAGTTTAATCACTGACTTAGTTTGGGAACACTTCCACATTGACTGGCGAGTAGAGGGTTTTAGTTAAAGGAAAGGTTTCTTGATGAGACACAGCTTTTCATACACAGCTTTGATATTTGGTGAGTCTTCATGAAGCACATCTGGCTCTGAACAGCAAAACACAAATGAGGATTACTTTGGCTGAAGTTATTTGTAGATGGCTCTACTCTCTAGTTAGAAAAGCTGTTGCCAGTCTAACTAGAGCCTGCCTCAGTTGCTCTAGTGACCTTATATTCCTATGCAGCAATGGTGGGCAAAACAAAGAAAACTGTTTTAAAGAATCAAAATAGAAGCTCTAGCATTATTGTTTCTGATATTTTTAAATCCATGATGGAATTTTTTTTTTTTTTTTTTCAGTTCATTGATGATCAGAAAAGAGTCGTAGTCCTAGCAGCAAATGAACAAGTCAAAGTGAGTTGTGAAAAGAGATAAATTACCAAGCGTAAGAGTTATTTATTATGGAGCATTGGAGAAAGCCCAGGATAAAGTAGGTGATTCCAGAATACTGAGAGGTCTGAGCTGATGTTCTCACAGTTCAGAAAATTGATGGTCTATCTCTCGCTCCTGTTGTCTCTGAGACTACCAGTTAAAATTCACAAGATTAATGGCTAGAAACCTGTTGGGCACAACTGCTGTCTGTCATTTTTTCCTGAGGATGGTATCATCCTCTGAAGTTACAAAATTCAGTGTTGTTAGAACAAATCTATTAACCTTTCAGAAGACTGAAAATCTAAAAGTTGGACTAGGGATTTCCATAATCTACTATGAAAAGGAATATTGGGGATTAAATATTTTTAATACTATGTTGATGGAGACAGAGACATTTAAATCTGCTTTATAGAAGTTGCAAAAATTGTCAAGAGCAGACTCATATTTTCAATTTTAAGTGTCTAAGGTTATACATCAAGTTCATGTTAAGCAATAATTGCACCATTATATACACAATACAGAAACAAATGCCTACAACAACTCACTTCAAAATTTCTATCTTTGAGTTAGTTTTGTAATTTAGTATATTTTTAGAGTCCTTCTAACACAAGAAACTATAACAAATTGTTTCAAATTTCTTATAGTCAGGTTCTGACCAATAGCAGAAAGTCTTTTAATAATGAGATCTTAACTAAAGTATGTTTGTAATCTGAAGTAACTCATAGAATTCTTGACAGGTTCAGAAAAACAGAATTATCCTAAGGATTAAGAAAATAATGTTACAGAGCACATTAATGTGCTCACATGCATTTAAATATCTCATGTTGCATACAAAATTCTATTTTAGCCTCAGCCTCAGATTTGTCAGTTCTTCTTTTACATGTATTGCTAATCTGTTGAAATGTTTTGATATCTATGTCTTTCTTTCCTTCCCCCCATCTCATATATTTATTCAAAAAGCGTAGAAGGACAGTAGAATGAAGGCTTGTTTCCTGGTTGTCCATGCTTCAGCATTGACATTGACAGATTCCTAACAGAAATGAAAATGTTTGTAATTTATCAAAAATAGAGATTCTATATCATTGACAAAGTAGGTATAGATTCACCATAGGACTTTTCTGAGCCAAACATGACACAAGACAGAATAAAAATGAAATTGGTGACACTACTTCATCATCTGACCATCTTTGTTTAGGAAACTTTGTTCTATTCTGAAACATTTTGTTTCTTTCTTTTAACTGATGATTAAAGTGTAGAGCTGCATTACGTATTTACAGAGTAGTACTGGCCTGGATCTGAATCTCAGCAAAATAAATATTAATTATTAACCTGGGGTGAAATTTCATTTTACCTGAATTAACTTTCAAGAGTTCGATGAACCATGGAGACTTGTGCATTTACTGTTGTATTTGCATTTTGTAATGAAAGTTTCAGTCCTTTTTTTTTTTTTTTTTAACAATTATTTCCCTCATATTCTTGTACATGTTTGTGAATTAGAAGTGATAATTTCCCAGGTAAAGGATGATGGCTCAGTCATAAATGATCTCCTGTAAGTATTGCTAATGATGACAAAGCTGGCACAATAAGTATAAATAGTTGCTTACAGAACTAGTTTACTATTTTGCACTCAGAATATTTTTACATTGCTCTTCTACATTAGTTTTTCTATAAGTCTCAGCATTGTAGAGCTATACTGGTTTTGGAAATATGTAGCATTTGATTTTATTATGTTATCAAACCCTCTAAAGTCATCACTTTTTTATATGCTAGAAAGCCAATTATTAAAGCATATCTGTGAAGCTATAATATTTTTATTATTGTAAGGCTTAGAAATGCCAGACATAATTAGACTCTTCTCCAAAGTTAGGCACTTCATAAATATGTTTACTGGGCATTGACAGAGTATATCACACTTTTTTGTGCTGTAATACATCTTTGTGGCAACCTTCCTATGAATGTGCTAACAAGGGCAGTCACACTCAAAGATGGGGACATCATTCTCATCTCACTTTGGTTTTATGCCAGTTAAAACTCAATAGAATAGTCCAGATTCATGAATGGTATCAATCTGTAGGCACAACTAACATCACAATTGATCTCTTAACTAGTATAGAAAATACATTTCTGCCCAGAACAGGCAGAATAGGGAGAGGAAGTGGCTTTGGCAGTCAAATCCAAAAATCATAGCTTTACTCAAACTGATATTATTCTTTCCAAATCGAATTATTAGTCAAATTATTTATAACAAGAAAAATATTTGACATGAAATGCTAGAGTTTGGGGGCTTTTGTAATAGAATTTAACAAAAGTGAGCTAAAGTCACTTTATTGCAGGGGAAATGCTTCTATCTGTTTGTTGCTTAGTAGTCTACAGAGTATAGTTCTTGTCCATATGATGACATATATCTTCCAGAAATACTAAGGTTCAGCTTCCAGATGTACATTTTCTACACGTATTTCTCACATTCAATCAGAATGCTCTCATCACTAATCTACAGGATATTTGGTGATCAGCTTAGATGATTTGGTTTCTGTTCCCCCTCTTCATCTGCAACTCCATATAAACAACCTCTGAAGTAATGAGACTGAGATTCAGATTTTCAACTTTGTGAAGATTTAACCTAAACAGCCAGAAGGCCACCCTCGGCTTCTGTACTGGTTTTAGCTGAGACAGAGTTAGTTTTCTTCATAGTTGCTGGTATGGGGCTGTGTTTTTGGCTTTGCGCTGGAAACAGCATTGCTAGCACAGGGATGTTTCATTGATCTCTGATTAGTGCTTACACAGAGTCAAGGCCTTTCCTGCTTCTCACACCCCACCAGCACATAGGTGGGGATGCACAAGAATCTGGGAGGGGACACAGCCAGGACAGCTGATCCCAACAGACTAAAGAAATGTTCCATAACAAACGGAGTCATGCACAGCAATAAATTAGGGGGAAGGTTGGGAGCTGCTGCTTGGGGACTGGCTGGGCATCAATTCACTGGTGGCGTGCAATTATTTTCATTTGTATCACTTGTATTTCTTGGGGTTTATTTCTCTCACTCAGTTATTTTACTTTTCATAGCAATATTATTATTATTAATATTATTAATATTTTAATGATATTTCTATTCTTAAACTGTTCTTATCTGAACCCACAGTTTTTCTCACTTTTATTCATCCAATTCTCTTGGCCCCATCCTCCTGCTGAGGGAATGAGTGTGCAGCTGTGTGGTGCTTGGTTGCTGACAAATGTCAGGATGGTTTATATAGCTTATTGAATCTTACACAAAGGGAAATAAAGGAGTAACTGGTTTGGATCATGCTAAGACTCCATCAGGTAGAGACAGGGATTTTTTTTTTCTTAAGACAGTTACCTGGCATGGGTTCCAGGTAGTGTCCTTGCCAAATAGTTGTTGTAGCTGCAGAGGTGGGACCTGCTTAATCTGTTGAAAGTCTTCTGACTTGTAGGATGGACAGATTGAGATTTAAACTCCTTGCTAGTCTGAGGCTTGTAATCTGTTTACTTATAATCTGCCTCCTAACCCCTCTTTTGATATTACCAAGTAGTTCCCACCCTAACTAAAAAGACCAGGTGGAATAAAGGAAGAAATACTTTTATTTGCAAAGTGTCTAGATAGGTTGTGAAGCTCAAGAAAGTCAAACACAAAGAAATATGGTCATTAAGAGTCTAATCAAATGGTATTTCTTTAATTAAATAACTTTGAGGCTATTCACCTAACTGATTTGCCTAAACTCAGAGAAAGGTTTACCATATCCTTTTACCTATTCTTTAACCGAAAGATATATTGTCTCAAATTCTTTAGCAGTTAACTTTAGTGGATATTAAAAAAATGGACTAGTTTTTCCTGTTGTTTTATTTTCTTATTGCAACATATTGCAGAGATACAAGATTACATGGTCAGCTATTACAGCATATCCAGAGTTATAGATGTATCTGGCTTTCCTTCTGGCATAATCAACCATCTTACAGCACCGCCAAGTTCTTTCAATCCTCTTTATAGATAGGAAGATGGTTGCTCTACATTAGCTCTTATTTCACATGAGCGAAAGCGTTCTCTGTGCTGATAGATTTATGGTTAAGGTGCCTGCAGAAATGTTCCCACCATCAGTGCATAATGGATAGTTTGTCAGTAAGCAATTTGCTTCCATTCATGGAGGTGCAATTACCAGCCTTGCTGGACTGATGACAGTTTTGAGTGCATCATGGAGCTTTAGTGTTTCCTGCTTGTCTGTGTGTGACAGTAGCGCATCAGTGGTCTGATCCAATTAGATGCATCATACAGATCTGCACTGGTTTTGGCTGGGATAGAATTAATTTTCTTCGTAATAGCTGGTATGGGGCTGTGTTCTGAATTTTCCTGAAAACAGTGTAGATGACATGGGGATGTTTTAGCTATTGCTGAGCAGTGCTTACATAGTCAAGGCCTTTTCTGCACCTCATCCCACCTCACCAGTGAGGAGGCTGCGGGTGCACAAGAAGTTGGGAGGAGAGACAGCCAGGACAGTTGACCCAAGCTGACCAGAGGGATACTTCAGACCATATGGCACCATGGTCAACATACAGAGCTGGGGGCAGAGGAGGAGAAGGAAAGTTGGAATGTTTGGAGTGATGGCATTTGTCTTCCCAAGTCACCACTATGTATTATGGAGCTCTGCTTTCCTGAGGATCTTCCCTGAACATCTGCCTGCCAATGGTAAAGGGGTAAATGAACTTCCTGTTTTCCTTTCCTTGCATTTGCAGCTTTTGCTTTATCTATTAAACTGTCTTTATCTCAACTCATGAGTTTCTTCACTTTTATCCTTTCGATTCTCTCCCTCATCCCTCTGGACATGAGTGAGTGAGCAGCTGAGTGGGGCTGAGTTGCTGGCTGGGATTAAACTATGACAAGATCAAAGATCATTTAGAGTTTCTTTTCAAACACTTCTCTACATGAGGCCTTATGTGCATATTAGTGATTGCAGAGGATCTATGGCTGTCCTTGCCACAAGGGATAACCTTTGCCAAGCTTGGCGAGGTGATTTGTGTCTGCAGTACCATGGCTCCCCCTGAGTAAGGGTTGTTGCAGCAGCGATCGCATGCATCAGTTTTGTATTCTGAAAGCATTCCTTTGCTCGGGCTGTTTAGATTAATGACAGTGTAGTCCAAGTCAGAATCAAAATTCTTGCAGGAACACCATTTATACTGTATTTTGTTATTGTCAATAAATAATTTTAGTAATCGTATTTTATTTGTCATTTGCATTTAATGAGTTTCTAAGCCTGCAGTTTGGGGAACACAGTAAATATGATCAAGATTTCTTAATAATCATATATTAACAGACTGTCCATGCTTGTTGCAAACTGGGGAAGTGAATAAGTGTAATCTCAGGTTATAAAAGTATGTGTGGGACTGTGTTCATACAGGGTATCCCTCTGTAGCTCTCTTTATGGGTTAATTAGGTCCTGCATATGGTACTTAAATCCATATAAGATAGTTTGAAGAAATGAGTGGCAACAGCTAATATTGAAAAACACCCAAGATCTAAGAATAATCTGACCTTCTGTACTTTTGTAATATATAGGAGAGAGATGCATTGAGAGTGCGTGTCTGTTCACAATTCTCTCACTAGATAAGTATTTCTTTATGAGCATCACAACATTCTAAAAATTTAGGAAATACACCATCTTCCTTATGGTTAATCATTCTGATTGGATTTCTAAATCCTTGTCTCCTCATTGTCTTAGTAGTTTTCTGATCAGAGGTACATAAGGGACTAATGACTATTTGACAGTATAAAAGCACTAAGACAGGTTTTGACATCCGTAGCTTAAAAAAANNTTTGAAATCCGTAGCTTAAAAAAAAAAAAAAAAGGCAAAACAATAAGCACAGACTAAATGAAATACATATATATATTAACCTTTGAATTGCTGTACAAGTTCCAAAGCTGCTATAAAATATATTCTATCAGACCAGGCCTCCTCCAAAGCCAGCAAAGAAATTATGGAGAAGAAGAAGCAACTGGGGAAGAGCCTTCTGCCTTGGTTTCCTATGGCACAAGTGTTACACACCAGCAAGTTGGAGTGATTCTTTCAAGTGCCAAACTATGAAATTCTCAATGATTTGCCTTGCTGAGCTTTAAATTTAAAAAAAAAGAAAAAAAAAAAGAAAAAAATTCTTCACGTTGAACTCTTTTGCAGCTGATGAGGGCATCTGTGCGGCAATCCTGTACCGTGACACCCATTAGCCTCCCATTTTTCTCTCACCCTCCAATTCATCAGCTTTTTGAAGCTGTAGGAAATGAAGCAAGCACTGGCATTGCTCTTTCCTGACTCTGCAGCGGGCATTCTGGGAAGCTGTCTGGGAAACCAACAGAGAAGGGGTTAAAGTGCTCCATGTCTTGCACTTGGTTACTAACCTTCCAGCCAAGGGGGAATTGCTCTCCTTTCATTGAAGACTTTCAATCTCTTTGCATTACTTTTGGTGCTGTATAAGATTTTAAAAGCTCCCTGACTGACAGACATGGCCGGAGGCAGAGCTCTGCTGGGAGAACTGTAATGTACAGAGTCTTCTCAGCAAAGAGAAGTGATATGGCAATTAAATTGACTACAGCATGATTTTGGCATTTCTGAAGCAGTGAAGACTATCCCACTCCTTTTTTTAAATATCTTTTTCCACCTCCCATCTACATCTGGGCAATTCAAAAGGATACGTTGAGTTGTTTGGTTTTATTTTTTGCTATGTTTCATGATTACTATGATTTGCCATAAAAACGAGACATGCACTCTACAACCGTGAATTGGGAGAGGCACAAACGTTTGGAAATCTTGAAACTGAATTATGGATGAACACAGTCTGAATGTGATGTTATATACCACTGAATGCATTAAAAAGAGAAGCAGAAAATCACATGTGAACTGTTCAATAAAAAATAAATTCATACCAAATATATTGAATGCAGATCTCTCTTGTGGTTGGGTCCTGTCTTAAAGTTTCTTTGCTGTAGTAAAATCCATAGACTACAAATGATAGTGCAAGTAAGGAGTTTTTACCCATTGCACAAAAGAATATTTTGCTGTAGATGAAACACATTGAAATATCTTCAACATAACTTAGAAAAACTCATTTTTAAAGGATTCTGAGCAGATGGGAGTTCTTTCCTCATCTTTTATCCTTTCTGAAGATAGAATTAAAACACTCACTAGATACCTTTCACCAGGTTTTTTACTTTCTTTTTTATTAAGACCGAAAACATAGCCTTTCAAATCAGAACAGAAAATCCCGCCCTAAATTTAGCATAGGAAGTGCAGTTATTCTTATGGTATTTCTTTTTCTTTTTTAAGACTTTTTTAGGTTTTCCAGGTTCCTGATTATAAATCCTTTCTTATTTAAATACTTCAGCATGTACCTAAGAAATAAGAATTTTTATGTTGTTTATTGTTATGTATAGTAATACTATATTCATAAGGAAAATATAACCTTTGGCAGTATTTGAAAATGAAAAATATATATGGTTAAGTATTTTATTATTCTTCTTTTTTGAGATCCATATCATGTCATTGATTTTTAAGTAGAACTCTATTGATTTCCTAGAAACCTGTGCTCAAAAATCAATGACACAATATGGCCTTAACAAAGTGGTGAATTCCATAGTGCTATAAATTGTGTTTTTGTTTCTAAAATGTAAAATGAATCCATCTTAAGACCTAAAGGCAGTTATTTTTTATACCTGGCAACCAGCACTGTAGAGAAGACTTCAAGAGACTTTTCTGGCAGAGAAAACGAACAAAGGATTCCTGCTCTGGACAGTAGGGTGAAAGAGTGGATTCCCTGTTCTCCAGTATTTTGTTTGCAAATCTGTAGTAAACTTTTTTGATATCACTAATGGGAAACAGTTTAGTTTGATAATTGATCCTAAAGCAAGGGCTATAGTCCTGTCTCAGACAGACATAAAGGTAATGCTAAGCAGAGCAAGAATGAGGTATTCCTGTAATAACTGTGCAGTGTTCTAGAGCAGCTCAGTGCTACAATGAAAATAGCAATCTCTTTTAAACTCTGGTTCTTAATCTTTTTCTCTGTCTCTAGAAACTAACTAGGTGTGAGAATTTTGATGAACGCTTCAGTCTAATCCTATGTAATTTGATGTTGCATGTATATCTCTTTTACAGGTCCCTTTAGATGGAATTTATTGCGGCAAATACCTTGTCATCAGAAGGATTAATGCCTGCATTAGCATTTCTGCAATAAAATCAGAAGCTAAGTGGTGAAGGCCACAGAGACCTCAAACCTGGATTCCTCTGCTCTGCATTAAGTGCTGGAGTTTTTATTACTTGTGGTAGGGAAGCCATTGCCAATGCTTACAAGGAACTGCTTATCCCTGCTTCTCTGGGTCCTGTTTGATGGAGGTCTCCTAACGCCACTGCAACCACAACCACAAGAGATTTTAGAATCACAGCCAAGAGAAAATGTTGTCCCAGTGCCAGGGAGGAGGTCATCTGCCCAGCGAGTCAAACGAGGCTGGGTGTGGAATCAATTTTTTGTGTTGGAGGAGTACATGGGCTCTGAACCTCAGTATGTGGGAAAGGTAATTTTTACTATTTCTTTAAAAGTTTAAATGATATAGACAAATAGTGTAATATATTATAGATGTGTACCTGTGTCTGGTGGGACAAATAATTTTCAACTGGCAGTAGTTTCCTCTGCTCATTGTTTTTGCCATCCAGCTTTTCCTGTAGTCACTATATACTTTCTCTCCTTGTATGTTTGTCTGATTTCCCCATTCTTGTTTTTGGAATGAAACAAAACCAACAGCAGGAACAACAATAAAAATAAGCAAACAAAATAAGAGAGTTCTGAGATAAGTCTGTGTTTCACAACTATTTTTACTTGAGACTATTGTAATAGCATACTTGATTTTTAGCAACAAATATTGTTCTGATATCAAGAGATAAGATTTAAACTTTAAATCTCAAGCCCAGGATGCACAGTCATTCCTGTGATTGATATGGTTATCCCAAGTCAGTTTACAGCTAGTGAAGACACCTCTTTTTTCGGTCTGTTGTCTTATGTCTCAGAACCATTTACTTTTATTTCTGATTTTTCAGATTGTTTTTAAATATTTCTAATATGTTTTATTGCTTCATAAGTCAAACTCTTGCATTATAGCTTTTATACTGTGTGCAGACACGCACAATCATACATGCAGAGAATTTTTGCTATTCCCTCTCTCATTATAAGACCACTGTTTCTGTAACAGTGCATAAGTAATTGACAGACAACTGTTTGAGGAGTGTGGGGGTGGTGAATTTAAATAATAGAGTTTTCAGATAGGAAAGCTGAAAAGGACACCCGAAAAAAAATCTTAGCATCGTATATAATTGGATGCTGTGTACCATTTTCAGTTTAAATAAAGGACCTTACTCAGTGAAAATAACATTCCTGGGTTCCCAAATGCCACTTCCCTAGACAGCAAGGTTTCAAATTCACCTACCATAAAAGTGAATCATCATGCTTCAGTTTTTACTTCAATACCATTGTGCATTTTTTTTTTAATGTACAAGCTGGGAATCTTTCTTTTTCACCCTAAATATAAATAAGTTAACAGAAAATGAATTTTTTCTCCTACCCTTCCAGAAAACTGTTCTGAGGATGTATGAATAAAACACTAGATTATTTAGCAAAGCAGCCAAAAACGTACTTGGATATTACATGTGTAGATATTTGTCTTAAGCACTAAAATATCTTGGTCAAAGTAATTTGAAAAGCAGTGTGTTTGTATCACAAAGATAAAATAATGAGCTTGTTTTAAGTCTGAAGAAAGAGGGACCACATAATGAAAAATTTCATATTTGTGATCTCCAGTTGATACAAGTTACACTTTCTCCAACACATACCTTTGTTCTGGCTCACCTCACTGAAGATGCTGAAAAGAACTCTCATCACATTCGATGCTGTAGCATAGGAAACGTGATTGCTGTGCTTTTAACATCAAAAGACAGAGATGTTACTGCTGCACCCCTATATTTTCATTAGTCTTTATTCCTATATGTACGTTTTTCTTGGTATTTATTTAGGGTCGTTTCTAAATGGTCAAAATAATGTTAATTTTGCACAAAATGGACTATTATCAATGTACTGATGGATCAGCTTCTTCATTTGTCCTGTTTGTGCTCCACTGACTTTAAGTTTATAAGCAACTTTAGAATTAATGGGATATTTTAATTAAGAGTAACACTTATCACAGATTTACCTGGGATATTTTTACCTCTTAAGACTTTCTTGAACTGTTACAAATTGTGGGACACTTTTCAAGTATGAGGAAAGTCAAAAAGTCAAACCCCTTTTTTTATGTCAAAATGCCTGCTTGTAGAATAGAGCAATTAATTCTCTATTCTCTAAGTGATAACTTTTTTCAACAATGTTTATTTTGATGTTTATCACAACTTTTTTTTATCTATATTAACTATTTGCTTTAATATATCTGAAAAAAAAAAACAAACTCTGCCAGACTTTGTATGTCATCTTTGCTGAATCTCTTACAAAAACACAACCCTACAAATATATATTTAACCTTTCTTTATTGCTGAATTTCAACAGTGACATGCAGAGGCAGCAAAATAAACTGAAAGTTCAAGAGAACAAAATAGACAAGAACAGCATTGGTTCTTCATGGTCAAGATAATACTAGCAAAGGTTTTAGTTGTGCTGCATGTGGCATGCTTCCCTTTATATGCATCTTTCCTTTCCTAGTGTGCAAATGCATCACATCTTTCTTGTGTTGTACACCTGCACAGTTGCTTCTAGTAAGAATTTTTGCTGTCTGTTCTCAAGTTTGCAGAGACAGGCATATGGTAGCTTGTACTGGATGCAGACTGGGTGCATAGGAAAAAATTGCAAAGTTTTCTTCAATGTAGTGGTCATTTCTCTTCTATTTTCTTGTGTGGAAAAAAAAAACAAATCCAAAAACCCCAGAACCTCCGCTTATCAGATATTTTTTTGCTGATGAATAATCTATGTTTTACAACAGTTTGTTCTTTAAACTTCTGTCACATTAATGCATGCTCACATACAAACTACTACAGATATTTTTTGTTAAGAAAAAGATTCTGAAAAATGTTATACTCATGACTGCTCTATGGCAGTACAGGGTAATGTAACAATATGGTATTTTTCATCTGACTGAGTCGTGAGGAAGCCTCATCATCTTCAAAGGTTTGCCCATATATCAGGGCAGAAAGAGTGCTGATTTGGAGGAAGCAGAGCTCTATATCTCTGACCACAACAGAGTGCTTTTTTGAAACCTAGTAATTTATCCTCTGCATCTGAAATATGAGCACAGAATTTGTTTATGCATTTTATAGTGGATAATTTTCACCATAATGAAATTAATGTTGACCACCTTCCATCAGGCTTAAATCAACACATACTTCTGGATACACACTCTCTTTTTACTGTTATTTTACCTTGTGGGTGAGTGTCTGGATGACAGGGCAGTCTGTAAAGGAAATTTTGCACTGCTTGTTTTGAACCTGTTCAGACAAACAATTTTACAGTGCAGTGGCTATCATTTTGGTATTCTTCATAAGCGCTGAGTTAACTTGAAAGAAAAAATAAAATTTAAGGAAAAGAAATATGTGCAGTGAATGTGAAAGCTACTGCCCTTGGAATAAAAAGAAAGCTTAAGTCTGTTCATAACTGTACCCTGATTAAACTTATCTTTTTAAAATTATATTTCTAGTAGATTTCTAGCAGGATGATCACAATAATATTTCATTTAAAGTTGTCAAAAGTGTTTTTAATAACCTATCAGATTCCCTTCCCACAACTGAAATAACAATGTTAGACATAGCTGTGTATTATTTCCATTAGACATTTCCACAGTGCCATCATCAAGAAGATGAAAATTGTTTCAGGGACTGCTGCTAGTAATGTATTAATTGACTCCCATGATGCAGGACATCACAGTTACTCATTTATGGATGATTCTAATAAGAAAGATATGCTATGTATAAGAATGAGCTTGTTCAGGACGTTGAACATATACTCAGCTCTGTCTGCTGACATCAAAGTGAAATCTTGTTGGGCCTTAGTGGTCTTTAGATAATAATTTAAAGCGTGATCAGGCGTGATCACATTAACCTGGCTTACTAAATTGGCTTACAGAGTTTATGCCATGCACATATTCAAGTAAAAGCACGGTCACAATTTATTACAGATAAGGAAATTGATGAGGAGAAATGAAATGGTAAAAAAGGGTCTAAGAGGAATCAAAACTGGTATCAGAACTCTGGATTTCTTATCTTGCTCTGTTGAGCTGAGACCTTTGTCTCTCCCACTTATGTCTGTGTGGTGAAAAAAGTGATGACTTTAAAAGCTTTGCATCCTGTGTATTGCATAGAGTATGTGAGACACAAAGTAATTTTGACAGTTGCATGTGAAAGTGTGAGCAGGAAATAGAACTATGGAAACACAAAACCCCCATGAGCAAGTCAGACTTGCATTTAATGTTTACTCCTGAAAGTTTACCTTTTTACAAGGTGTATAAATACATGCAGCAGAGATTAACAGCTTGCAACAGAACGTTTCTTATGGCTTCACTTTGGTTATTGATTTGCTTAGGTAGCTCATAGCAGGAAAATTAGGAACGTGGTAGTAGTAAGACCTCTTGCCCGTGGTCCTTGCATTGATGAAAATTATACGAGGTATTTGGAGCTGAAACAAAAAGGAGGACTATGTTTTCACTGATTGCGTGAGAGAGGAGAAGGAGTGAGCTCAGGACAAGGAGAGATCAAAATGTAAGAGAAGGATCAACTTCTTGAGCTGTCACCCACGTTTTAGAGGATGTAAAAGGTTGAAGTTATTGTTCTGAACAGTTAAGTTCGCAGACTAGGGAATATTTCAAACTCTAAAATTTAGCAGGCTGTATTATGCAAGAATTCAGAGATCACTGTGGAAGATTCAGAGCCTGTGGAAATGGTCCTGTTAGAATGAATGACTGGGTCTCACAAGACCTCTGAACACAGCTGAGTATATGGTGCTAGTGGTGCTTGCGTGTGTCTGAAGTTTATGTTGCCAACACAGATGGAGAAATACAAATGAGCTTGTAGGAATTAAACTGCTAAAGAAAAATCTTATACCGATTGTAGTTCTATTTGGAGTACTTCTGTATAAATGGCTTCATCTGGGCAAGAAGTTTATTTAAATAGGGAAATATGTGAAAAGATAGTTTAAAAAATATTTAGAAATTCTTCGAAGGTCTTGAGGAGAGTAGACAAATCAAAACATAGTCTTCTCTTTTAATTTAAGAAAATTTGAAGATTTTAAATTTGTTTAGTCTAAATATGGCATTTGGCTGAGAATTTCTGATTCACCTGGTAGACTTGGACATGGTGTTATTGATAGTCAGATCAGACACGGGCATGTATTTTGTATGTCAGCAAAGCAAGCTGTATTTATAACTAGTGAAATATAAGACCATCAATGAAAATTCAGCTGGGATCATGAGATCTCCCTTCTAGAAGAGCATCAGAATGCTGAGTAAGAAATTAAGTAGCATTTGCCAGACAGCAAAATGTGGGAAAGTATTAAATACCTATAGCCATTCCTGTATCTGGGTAAAAATGTGTGAACCCAAATAACAAGAAGGTTCGAAAAGGAATAAAATTTATGGTTGCTGCAACATGCACGGTGTGATAAAAAAGGGGATAACATAATGCCTTACTTAAGCATGCTACAAAAGTATAAATTGTCATCAGGAAAACAAAACAATTACAGAAATATTAAAGAATTGCTAAGTGGCAAGAGACTCAATCAAAGCTCAGGATTTCATATGTATGAGATGGATTGCTTTCCTCTTAATGTGAACTTTTTTGTTTCCTTTGCTCATTGTAGAGGGATGAGGATTTGGTATCAAAACAATAACAGAAAAAAAATTTAAAACAGCAAGTGTCAGAAATATAAATAATTCAAAATTCTACTTAAATACTTGTTAAAATGTGAATATTTATGTAATTTATGTAATTTGGATATTTATACAGTTTTCACCGGAAGGCAGCTCTGCAGAGACAGACCTGGGGGTCCTAGTCAGTAGCAAGTTGAATGTGAGTCAGCAGTGCCCTGGCAGCCAGGAGGGCCAAACCTGTCCTGGGGGGCATCAGGCACAGCATCACCAGCCGGTGATGNGCCAGGAGGGCCAAACCTGTCCTGGGGTGCATCAGGCACAGCATCGCCAGCCGGGCAAGGGAGGGGATTGTCCCGCTCTGCTCTGCACTGGGGTGGCCTCACCTCGAGTGCTGGGGGCAGTTTTGGGTGCCATGATATATGAAAGACATTAATCTATTAGAGGGCATCCAAAGGAGAGCCATGAGGATGATGAAGAACCTTGAGGCAAAGCTGTATGAGGAGCAACTGAGGGCACTTGGTCTGTCCAGCCTGGAGAAGAGGAGACTGAGGGGAGACCTCACTGCAGTTGCAACTTCCTCATGAGGGGAAGAGGAGAGGCAGGAACTGATCTCTTCTCTGTGGTATCCAGTGATAGGACCCAAGGGCTGAAGTTGTGTCAGGGGAGGCTTAGGCTGGATATTAGGAAAGAGTTCAACACCCAGAGGGTGTTTGGGCACTGGAACAGGCTTCCCAGGGCAGTGGTCACAGCATCAGCCTGTCAGTTCAAGGAGCGTTTGGACAACGCTCTCAGGCACATGATGTGATTCTTGGGGCTGTTCTGTGCAGGACAAGGACTCACAGATCCTTGTGGGTGCCTTCCAACTCAGAATAGTCTGTGATTCTGTGATTAAAATTTCTTCAATAAAATGCAAATAATTATTTACAAATTTTTGAAAACATAGCATGGAATTCAAAACCAATGTATGAGTATAAAATAAAATGTAATAAAATTAAAACTTAAATTCATTTTTCAAACAAAATTATAAATATCCTGAAACAAAAACCAAAAAAAACAAACAAACAAAAAACCAAACCAAACCAAAAAACCCACAGCTAGAATCAATCAATCAATTATTAATGAAGCATGTTTGATAAGAAAAAGAAAGAATAATTTCCAGTCAGGTGTCTAGCACCAGCTTATAGGAGAAGCTAATGAGTGAGAAGGTTATCCTGTCTTTAGTCACTGCGGTTAATATCGTTGTGTGCAAGTCATAGAGAGAAGTGATGGGGATTGGCCGTCTCGTCAAGCGCTGCCATTACACAGCACGGTTTGTGAGTTAGGGCCTTGAAAGTGTTTTAACAGCAGATGTCCTAAAGTGCAAAAACCCCTGCTCTTCTGAAGGTGATACATCAAACCACAATTTCTGTTATCTAACATACAAAACAATGGCCTTGGAGCAAGTACTGGTTTTATGGCAGTGACCATTTCCCTCTCTCTCAGCAACGCTCCATGTCCCACAGGCTCTAAATGACCTGTCTCTCCTCTCCCTCTAGAGATAACCGTCCCCTAATCCTTCTTTCTGTCTCCCTGTATCTGATATCCACTCTACTTCAAAAGTTACAATCACTATAGTTGCGTAGGATCTGTTACATATCCTATTACATTCTGAGGAACAAACCCAGCTAATAGTATCTTTGAACTCCACAGCTTCTCTTCCAGTTTCAAACAGACCTTGTGTACCCAAAAACTTGCTTATATTTTCCACGTGTTGGTGAAATGAATTGCCTTTCATAAATGAACCTTGTCTTTACTACATAATAATTAGTTCATAAAACAGAGCAGATTACGTATTTCTCTACCTGGGAAAAAAATGCAGAAAACTCAACATGAAAAGTCAAAAAATATCTTAGCAAAGAAAAGTGGAATATGACAAGATTAAAACTGAAGAAATAATAATACATAAAAAATAACCAAATATTATTTAGATGTCCCGGTAGTGGAAATTAATTTTGTAATAGGAACACTATGGCATAGTTTTCTCTCTGTTGTCACTTGCTTATGATCATTTAGTCAATCTAAATGGAGATTATAAAATCCCAAACAATCCAATAACCTTGTAGAGGCATTTACAGATTGATGATGCTGTTTCTAAGGGTTGAAGATGATCTCAAGCATAAAAACAATCTGGTATAAAATTGCCCTTTTCCTTCCAGTATTTTTTTTAAACTCTGATAAGTTCCTTGGTGTAGTTCACTGTGTGGTACCAGATGCATGTGTTCTATGACTGCTGCATGGCAGTGATACACGTGCTCTATAGGCAGGAGAGGGTGACTAAGGAGAAAGGTGATTATGTCCACACTACTGGGTTACCTGTCCATCCCCTACCCAGCCCAGGGGCTGATCTCATAAAAGGTGAAAAAAGGAGGAAAAGTGCTGAAAGACATACTAATAATTGAACACAATGTCCACCAGCATCAGCGCATGCTGAAATTAAAACTAATGTAGTTGTAATTGTTAGCAACTAGTTTAATTTTAATCTTCACCTAGAGAAGGTTTAGTTTCATAAATACATAAATACAATGGGTTTTGTCTAAACAGCTGTGTGTGGTAGTTATTCTTGTATTTAAAACAGCAGAAAAAAGTGTGTGTAAAGACCAAAGCAAACTTGGAAAAAACTCCTGTCTTCTAGTACCAGCTGTAGTTATAGAAATTATTACCTTGTGTGCATTGTATTTATTTTAGCTGTCTGTCCCTGAACATGTAAGTTAGAGTTATTATTGATTTTGTTATCAATGATTGATACTGTAATGCCATTAAAACCTTGCTGCTGCTTGCTAAAAATATAGATTTTCAGTAGCAGATGGATTATTCGCTCCTGTTGTTGTGAAAATACTTAACTGACCACTGAAAAACCATTACTATGTTTCATCCTGGACGCTATGATGCTATATTCAATATCAGTAGGGATTTAGGCTAGGGCCTATGTTGTTTAATGTCATCATAAATTTTCGTTGAAAGTGTGAGAATATCCAGGGAAGTGTTTGCTCTTCAAATTAAGTTACTGGATTTGCTAAAGACAAAGGCTAAATGGAAAAAATAGGAGAAGGGCCTTATGAAACAGGACTAAAATAAGACATGAAATCTGATATAAAGTGGTACATATTGTGGGAGGAGGGGAATAATTCCAATTTCATTAATAAATTGTTGTGCTGTGTGGAAATGATAATCTCTCTCAAATGAGATCTTGTTTCATAATAGCTGTATGCACATTTGCTTAGTGTGCGGCGAGTGCCAAAAAAAGCAAATGGAATGAAATTCTTAGCAGCAGCAGAAGGAAAGAGATGTCATTAATACAGCTTTGTATCTAAATTTCTAGTGAGTCTGTATCTTCCACACTGTGGGAATTATTTCTCTCTAGTCTCAGAGGACATGTCTCCCAAATAACTGGGAAAAGTACAGACAAGGATAAAAGGTTAATCAGGACCTTTGGACTGACTCTTCAGTGAGGAAAAACTGAATAAGATAGGTTTCCTTAGACTAGAAAAGAAACAAAGAGAAGGAGATATGATAGGTCTCAAAAATATCTACAACATAGGGGTGAGGCTAAAGGAGGCTAAAGGGGCTCTTCTTCACCAATGCAAGATGCAGGGCAGCGAATGAAGCCAACAGGTGGCACATTCAGAGCAAAGAAAAGGAAGTGAATCTTCACGAAAGGAATCAATCCCAAATAGGTAGCTCCATGCCACAGGTTGCTGTGGAGGTAACAGAATTTTTCATGTTAGTGATAAGAGAACAAAGAAATTAATAAAAAATCAGTTTGCCAAAGGCTGATAGCTATAGTCACCACCAATATCTGCACAAACTACTGGACACTTGGAAATTATGTGGTCAACTGTGCTTCCCTGACCTTCACCTTTGCTGGAGACAGAGTTCTAGGTTGGAGGCCACTTACACCCACTGCAGCATACCATGATTTGGGGACCAAGGATAGTAATAGACGTATCCACCTAGGATAAAATAATAATAAGTGTTTATATTAGTCATGTTCCCAAAAGTGACTTATTTAACTTTATTGAAAATGGTTTGGACAGTTTAATGGGCAAGGAATTTAATCAAGAAACAAATCAGTTCTAAATGGAAAAATATATTTTATTAAATAACATTTCTTCTAGTGAAAAATATAAACATTTGTCTTTATATGTAAAATGCAAACATGTGCAGTACTTCATGTAGCAATTTACTAATTGTTTAGTCAATGTGGCCATATTAGTAATAAAATTAGATTCAAAAAATGTAGGACAGTAGTGCAGGTCACTATACTCACATAATGCTGAGAAAAATACCTGGTTAGCAAGAGGCTTGGGATGTTGTTGCAAATCTTCATGCCTTTCAACATCTCATACTGCCAGCCATTTCACACTAACTGCTTCTTTAGTTTTCTAGTCCATGTCACTGACAGAGGATTTTCCTTAAAAACATCCTTAAAAAGAGCTGAGCCTCTTCAGGCCCCCTACAAGTCCCTCAGAGGATCTCTTCTATCTGAAGCTGGCCTAAGCACAAACCACCTTTGCTACGCTGAGGATGCAGCCCACACACTCAGTTTGTGGTTTGGTTTTCTCTCTGACTTTGAGCGAGAAGGAACTAGCTCAGCCTATGCTCAGGCCAGCTTAGGAATGTGAGGGGACTTGATCAGGTGCAGTGAAACCTCTCAGGCAAGCTTATCATCTACACGCAGTGTAAATGTGAACTGCCGTGATACCTAACTCGATCTCAAACGTGCTTGCAAAAGACAGAGAGATACAAAGCACAAATATTCCTGTATGTCTTCTTGCTGAGATATTTTTATTCTCTTATGCAAATCGTATGGCATCCTTATAAAATGCAGTAGGTGATTTAAATTATACTTTGCAATCTGCTTCATGAAAATAAAATGACCTCATAAAGGGAATAAGAGTTGTGATCATATCTTGTTAGTCTGACTGCCTGATAAGCTTAAAATCAAAAAGAAAATGAAAGGAATTTTTTTTTTACACCTTCTGCTTTACTTCTGTGGAAGAATTCCTTGTTTGTCTTGTAAGCTTAAAAACTTTCAGAGTTCTGTATATGTTTGCATACAGTCTTTATATGCAACATCCCACATACATTGAAAGAGAGTAGCTTTTTTATATGCTGGTTGAATAAGAATTTAGGCCTGCCAGGAATGTGTACACCAGCCTTTTGATTTTTCTTTAATTTTTGAGTCTTCAAAAGCATTTTTCTGGTGTTCAGTTCAAGTTGTCCTTTAAAGAAGCTTAAAGTGAGACAAGATGAGAGAATTTTCTGTTCCAGTATCCTAGAGGATAATGTCAATAAATGAGTTTTAATTAGTAAAGCCTTTTCTCTGTCACTATGACAGTGAGTAAACCATAGTCCCTGATGATGATTCTATGGCATTCAGCAGAGGTTGTTCTATTCAAGTTTTTCTCATAGCATTCGTTTTTAGGAGTGACATCTGAGTAAGATGTTGATCACAGCTGATTCTGAATCTTTTATGTTTTCTTGTACCTTGGTGTCAGTGTAAAATTACTGCATTGAAGAGAGTACCGGTTTTTAGTGTTTCATAATGCAGGATCCAAAGATATTTTTCTCAGTGTGTCAGGTTGCAGATTTGGATAGTCAACAAGAGTTACCGTGTCAAAAAACCATCAGCCTACAAATATTTATGTATTATTGCTGATGTGAATTAAGGATTATAATAAAAGAGTAAGATAGGACAGTCTAATTGCTGTAACAATGTTATTTTTCTCTTACTGTGAGAACTGAAGCATAAACTGTGGAGGAAAAAGCCAAGAAAAAAGTCTCATTGACATTATTAGCGCAATATATATTTTCTAGAAACCAAGAGTAGTTTTCAGCACTGTCATATAAGCCAGTTAATAGCTCCTGCTTGTTAAATCCAGCTGTATCAGCCCAACAGCAGGCAACTATTTCTAGTTTAATTGATGTCAGTATTAGAGTCCAAGAAAATAATCAATGAGTGTTTGCAGAATCAGGAGATTCCTGCGCAAGCCTAGTGAATTCTGGCAGACAGCATTTGTGCAGATTAAGAACCGTTATAAAGATGCAGAAAACTTGAAAAACTGACCAATACAACTGAAAATTTCTTTCCAGTAAAGGTATGTGTTGCTGTGGCATTTCAAAAAAGTAAAATATTTACTTATTTTGAGTAATTTATATGCTAATAGACTAATTTGATATTATCAAGAAGTTATAAGGCAGTAACATGTCTATGATTTATATTACAAATAATAACTTGAGCTGCTTTTTTTTGTATAGCAAATAAACAACCAAAAATAAGTCATTCTTTCGTTTGGATGCGAACAAGATTGGGTTTGGTTCTTTTTTATGTACTATTTTATTTACACTATTCACCATTTTGACATATTTATTGCACTGTAATATCTGAAAGCTATTGTAAGGCCTGGTTTTCAAGTGCACTTGATCATTCCTTCTTCAGCAAGCTGAGTCTTCTTCTGCCAGGTGACTCTGGTAGCAAATATAGCATGATTTTATTACCCAAGGTAGTAAAATTAGATGTATTAACAATTAAAAAGTTAAATTAATATCTAACCCCTTATTTTGTTTTGGAGTAACAATTTTTTTAAAGAAATTGTAATTGATCCTACAAAAAAAATGAATTGTTCTGTCCTCTTTGAATCACTTTACTTTATAGAGAGGTCAATAAGCAAAGAAGTGTTTTTATGGGCCTCATCACTAAGGCATCCAGACATTTCAATGACTGTCCTTGCAGTGGCTCTGTGACGCAAGAAAGTATCAGCTCTCTTCCCTAAGTAGGGAGTTGAAGCCCAAGAAGACTGAATTACTTGCCTGAGTAATTATCAAATGAAATTGAAACCTTGAAAACTAGAAAGTCTATCCTTCTAATTTTTCTAATTCTTGTTACATGTGGGTGTTTTTTATACAAATAATGGTCTACAGTTTGATATTGTCTGAATTGATAAGTAGGGAGTTGTGTCTCTGTCGAAGGACACAGTAACGGAGAGCTGGGCCGATCTGCCTACCTGGAAATGAAACAAAGGATTACTGGTTAAATTTCCCTACATCCAGCACTGCAGTGCTCTTTAGATTAAATAGCTTCCAAATCCATTCCTAGTCTTGAAATTAATAATGGCAAATTCGTAACTGCAAGGTAAAAAGTAAGGTAAAGTAAGCTCAAGGGGAAGAGGGAAGGGGATTAAAGGTCAGTGCTGCCAAGTCCTCACGAGCCTACCTGTATTCATGGATCATCAAACTAGATGACAAAATTATTAAAATAACTGAGAAAGCAGGTAATCAAGAGTCTTGTGTTCGTAACAGTCTGTCTGTATTGTGCTTTATGGGTCTTCACTTGTGTACCTTCTAATAGATTGTTAACATGTTTCTTTGGGGAGCCCAGCCCCAGAGACTGATTCTGAAGTAATGGCTTCCTCAGTGTATTAAATAATTCTGACAGACTGCTCATTTTCTTTAATTATATCCAAGTATCAGTGGTTAAAAACTTGTAAAAAATAATGGTATAAGTAATTAGCCTATTGACATTACTTTTCCTACAGGCTATACAAGATAATAAGAAATATGTCCTGAATTTGATCACATTTTATGCATTTACAGATAATTTTGTATTGTTGGGGAAAATAGAAAATGGTATTTTTCTGGGAGGAAAAAGGCACATGAAATCCCTCTTCCCAATATCTAGGACAGGAACCAAAGATTCTTTCATTCTGTGTTTTTGTGGGGAACAAAAATCAAAAAATCTACTCTCATGTTTGTTGGAGATGGACAGTCTATATGCTGAGTTAAATAAATAGGAAGAAATTATTTGCTTCAGTAATTTATCTCCAGTGTTAGTTTCCAGTATTATAACTCAAACTGCGGGAAAGAAGTAAATTACAAAGATAAATATGGGTAAATTTATTCCAGGACTTTGCAAACCATTGATATTCTATCATGACAATGTCTTAACCCTGAAAGTCATTTATAGTCTTAATGTTCATTAATGTTATACACTAAAGGACAAGATGAGCCTAAAACAATGCCTACAAATTAAATAACGGCATTTGTATAAATGTTGCCAATACTCCACACATTTTGACAGAATTTATTAAGAAAAAAAACATTTTCAGAAAGTTGTTTTTCAGATTCAGGGATTTTAAAGTAAATTTTCATTTTGTTCTGTTAAATTCCAGTTCATTTCACTTTATGCCACCACAGATTTTCTAACCTGCTAATGAGAGCTCTATATCTTTAAGTAAAGATACAATGCAGACATAAACTAAAGTTCACTTCCATTTTGGGCCGTGTCCAAAAAATAAATGGGGTCTTTCTTAAAAAATTCTTTTTGATTCTTTCAAAATTAAGAAGTAAGACTGTACTTCTTAAATTCTGAAGTCATAACCGTGTTTCAGAATTTTTACCAGATAGCTGGCAAATCTTCATGAGTGCTTTCATCCCCACTTAAAGTGCACTTTTGAGGCAAATCTCTTGATCATTCAGACTGACTGTAGTTTTGTTCACATCAGGAGAGGTCTTGGAGAGTACAAACTAGATCACTTCTGGATAAAAAAAGCTGAGAGGATGGACTACATGAATTGGCACTTAGTCCACTGAACCAGATGAGATATTGTTCGCAGCAAAAATCCCTGAGGTGCATTTATTACCTGCATCATTCCTCTCCATCAGCTGCTTCATTCTACAGAACACTCTCGCTGGTTCACATTACCTGCTAACATAGGTACAGCTTGTGTCTAATGAAAAATAGATACAGAAACACTACCCAAGGCTAGGTGAGTCCTGGCACATCTAGTCAGCCATCTTTCCCTAAATTCCAGTTCAATTTTCGAGTATTTGTAAGAAGAACTACTCAGCAGAAGTGATTTATACTGTCTAGTGCACAAAGGTGGGAAGACGATGCAAAATAGTAGTATAAAGCATGAGTGTATAATCTCAGTTTTGGAGTAACTCTTTATGATATTTTTATTTATGTTACTTACATGTCTGAAAATGTAAAAAAAAAATCATGCTTGTAGTGTATATCTTTCATAACTTACAATCCTTGAAAAATCTAGGTACTAAAAATAAGTCTTTACATGGTTTGTATAAAATCATATTGGTTTTGGAAAAAATAACTTTTGAGTTTGGTGCTGCATGTCTGTGTGTCTATATGTCTGTGTGTGATCTGCAAGTAAAAGTTACATTTGTTCATGTCTTGTTTTTTTGATTAGTTCTTATCTGCATTAGAACATGTTCAGCCATTACTTTTCACGTTGTGAAAAACATGCCATGAACAATAAAAATGCAGATATTTCAATTTGAATAAATTTTTACTTGATCTTAATTGATTGTTAAGACAAAGCATGAAACAGACAATGCAAAGTTATAAGAACCATGCCAGAAAAATGAAAAATTATTTGCTGATGTATTTTGTTTATAATAGATGGTCTATTTAAATAATTTTTTTCACTGCAGAAATGAAAGATAAAATGAAGTATAGTTCAACTATTTTTATTAAATGGAAAGAAAAATAGAATAGTCCAACTGAAAAATGAGTTTTTCAAGATAAAAATTTTGGTGTGAAAAGATGCTACAAGGTGATATGAAGAACAGAATTAATTTCCTAAATTCTTGTTTATGCTCTTATCATTATTTTTATTTCTCTGAAGGCTAGTACTTCTGAATATGTGCTTCTGAAAATATTCATGGTAATATTTTTTAAACTACAAAAATTAATATTTCAAAACATTTTTTATATATGAAAGATATAAGAAAGGATGTATACATAATTCACAACCTGTGATAGAGAAATCTTGTATGTAGAACACAGTCTAAAATGCCATCTGTTTTTTCCTTTAAGGTTCTCATAAAATGTGTATTTTTAAAATACTTAGCTATGTAAAATTAATTTGCCCTTTCTTTTGGAAACATTTGTTAGCTGTTTTGCAACATACATTAGTAATGCATATGATTTACACCTTTGATCACAGTCTTCTTTTTTTCCTTTTCTTTTTTTTTTTTTTTTTCATTTTTCTTTTCCATGTTAACCAGGAAATGAACTACTCTAAAACAAGCATTTGGACAATCTGTGGGTGTATGTTTGTGTGTATAAAACCTCCACGTGGGGAAACTTCCTTTGATTTTTTACTTTTGAGCTGGTAAACGACCCAAAATTTCTTCTCATAGGTCCTCTGGTTTCACAGTCTTGACCTTTAGTGGTTTCAACCTTAAACCTTCATCCAACTGACCCAGTTTCACATAGAAAGAGAACAAGTTACTCTGGTTGGCATCCTCTGTAGAGTTGATGTTTCTCTATTCTCTCTCTCTCTCTCTCTCCTGCTCTCTCTTGCTAACTCAGTTGGAGTTACTAAGATCGATAATTTCTTAGGTGTTCCTAGCTGAAATTTTATAAAATTAGACTATTCTGCTTCATTTCTCTGACCGTTGATGTTCTATGGCTTGAATGAAAAGCAAACTTAACACTCATCTGCAGCTATTGTGCTGTAAGGCAGCTGAACAATGAGTACTGACATTAAAGTCACTACACTTACACTGAATTCTGTTTACATATTGTACCATTGGGCTTCTTTGTACCACTCTATTTCTTTGTCTGTTTCCCTTCCTCTAAGTCAGGTTGATAATGCTCTCTGAAAATTGATGTTAAGTTATCATCTTACATGAACATGGGTTTGTAGAACCTGAACATCATTAACTTTCCTTTGTCAAAGTCTGTAATACCTCTGGGACTCAGCGTGTTGCTACACAAATCTTATATACACCCTGCAGTGCTGATATGTGCTGCTAATTTGCTGTTGCCATGACTAGTTTATTATTTCACCTGTCCACAGGGAAAAGTGCTTTTCCATTCTTTCAACAGCTGGCAGTACTTCTCAGCCAGGAAACATAGGAGTTCATGCGGACTAAATAGAGAAAGAACTGGTATCTGCTGCCCTGGCATGGCACTGGCACACATATCTCTCCTGTGGGACAGAGACAGGTGTAGCAGCAGGATCAGCTCACAAAATATAGTCAGTAATGCTGAGAAAACAGTGGTTTACTTGCCGTTTTGGGAAGTCATCTGGAAGCACCTTACAACCTTCCCTTAATGATTCTGGTGCGTCTCTGTTGCTGTGCTGAGGAGGGATGTATGTTAGAAAGCTGCACTGCACTCACAGGGAGAAATATCCTCCACCTGAGATATGTAACCTCTCTTTTATAACCTCTTTATAGACAGGCATGTATCTCTTCTTTAGTTGTGCTTTGTACAGCCCAGCCTGGCTGAAGCACTATTCATCTGCCTATCAAAGTCATGACATTCACAGATCACAAGCAATTTGGAGAACTACTCTGTATATTTTTTTCCTGTCTTCCAAAAATATTTCTTGTTGCTCCTTCTTAAAAGTGAAAACAGTGCCTGTTGAGGCCAAACTTGCTTAAGTACAGAGGGCATGTATGAGAATTTTTTTGAGAGGGAAGTTAATCAGCATCAAATCAAATTTTTATTTATGTACTGAAGAGAGACATCTTCAGATTTTCCCATTCTTTTTTCTTCCAAAATACAGTTTCCATTTCACATTCATCTCACACTTAAGAATGAATCTGTGTATGTTGGTCTTTACAGGAAAAAAGATTTGAGTTTTTACTGAAATAAAAAAATCCCAAGGAATCCTCTGTTCCATGGTCAATCATATGGTGCTGATAACAAAAGAGTCCTACAAGCCCCAAAATTGTTTCCGGGCTCCACAGTACTAACCCAGTTCACAAAATAGATGCTTCAGGAAGTTAGAAATGCTACACTGCTAGTAGCTGCAGCTGGTATGTCAAAATATGAAGAAACTATGTTATTATTGCTGCAGGTAGCAGAGGTTCCAGTAATGGAAACACTACTGCTTAGCAGTATTATTTAAATCAAACGAATTTTAAGATTATTTTTATTTTATGGGGGATTGTAATGGCTTGTTAATCAAGCGAAGACCAGTCTAACTTGGTTATTAAGTTAATGAACAAATTAGCAAAGAAATCTTGATGTATTTATGAATTTCTAAATCTTTATTAGGGTTTCTGACTAATTTTATGAATTTTAAAAGAATATTTATAGAAAATTTAGTATTCAGTTGAATTCTTAAAGAAGAACATTATCCTGATACAGCTGTAAGTGTGCTGGGATGTAGTTTATTCATGATTTTATAACATAAAATTTCTTTGTGACAGGTGTTTGGCATCCCACAACACCGATTCATGTTTCCAGCAAATGTATCATTAAGATGAAAAATATGCACATTTAAGGTACACATATAGTAAATCAAAACTTGGTCTTGCTTAATTTTTTTTTTTTTTTTCTGTCTGTGCCATATGATTTTGCAAAGAAAATTTTGCAGCACTGAAAACAAGGCCAGCTGGATGCCAATGAGAGATTAATTTATTCTGAAAGCTTAAAAAGGCTCACTACAAGTGAATACCATATTCTTCTCATTCTGCTAAGCCAGCCTCTCAGAAAACTTAGTTTCAGAGTAAAGGATGTAGCTCTGATTTTGATCTTGTAGCAGCTCAACAAGGATGGCTATTTCCCTGCAGAGATGTGGAAAGTCAGGTTAGGAAGATGGGAAGCTCTGTGCATAAAGCTTTTTTCTCTTATTGAGTCAAATAAGACTCAATTACCCAAAGACTTTGTTCCTTTAATAGAACCAGCTCTGTGGGGCACGTGGCTGTTACAAATAGCCCTTTGCCCTGCTGTGGATATGGGCTTTGGCAGTTACATATTATTCCCTCTACATAAATAAAGTGCAGTTCTACAGAGTACATCCTTGCATGGCTTTTCATGGATGGCTTGCAGACTGCCTATTTAGAGGCTGTACCTGCTATGTTCCTATAGCCAGACACACACTGTAATCCTAGTTGAGTACTTAGATCTTGCCTCCTGAATGAGATACAACTTCCCTCAATACTAGAGTGATTACTCTTCAATTACTGTAAGCACTACTTACAAGAGAATACGCTCATAAGGTGGTTTTCACATTGAATCTATTCTGATTCATTAAATGAATACTGCAGAAGACGAATCATTGCCAGATATCCTTGAAAGAAATGAAATTTTCTAACAAATAACTTTGCACTGAAAATAAATATTTCAATATTCAATTTGTTGATAGAATTAGAAACCCTAGCTTTCAACAGATTTGATAATTTGTATATCTAGAGCATTTTCCCCTAAAAGAGTGGAAGCAACAGAAATAACTACTGTTTTCTGCCTTACTCATTTTTGGCAAATTTGTTAGTAAATAACGTAATTACCTGTTTCTTCTTTGATTTGGTTTAAGGAAACACTCTCTGTATTTTACCTCTCTGGATGAATTGGATGCAGTAACGGATTCCTCTTCCTATGTAAATTAGACTACATTCTCCCTTATTGTTAAATTTAGTTCAATTTATGGTGCAAATATGGCTCTAGATTGAAAGCTTCGTTAACAAACAAATGCCATTTCATTCGATCTGATCTAATTCTAAATAGATGCCATTGTTCTGCATTCTCATTAACAAATATGTGGTTTCTAAACATACGTCTTTCAGACATAATCACAATTAACATCACTAGGTTGTGTGTTGTCTTAAAGTGCCTTATTCACTGTAGACGTTTTCTATTTTTCAGTTAGTAAAATATTTACGCAGTCTTTTTGAAGAGGCACAAACACTTTTCTCAGTCCTCCTTTCTACATTTGGAGCAAGTGTCATATGATGATGAAATCTGTAAAAACTTAAAGGCAGACAGCAAAGGAAAGATGATGTTTGATGCTCATAAGATCTACAGCCAGTGAATGTATTATTATTTGATAGGTAAGTCTGTTCTTATGTTCAAAAAGGGTCTGTGTCATTCATCATTCCAAAGGAATATTTTTAGGAAAATTGCTAAAACGGGTTCCCTTCGTGAATATCACTTCCTTGATCATAATTAACAGCTGCTGCAAATGCAGGTAAATTTAGCTATCAATGCCTGCAACATTTGTCAGTGAAAGAAGCCTGACTTCTGCAAACATTTATGAATGGATAAAAACCCTGCCCCGTCGCAACTAGCTCCTGCACCACTGAAAGGATTTCACAGTAATTTCTGTCTAGCAAAAACATTTTTTGATAAAGTTTATCTACCCCTGAATCTAGAAGCAATCAAATATTATTATTTGAGGTTCTGGAAAATGAAAAAGGGGGGTTCGGTTGCAGGGAGAGGGATGGTGAATGATTTCCACACAAGAAAAGACTTCTGCTGTTTCCATTTTGAGATCTTTAGTACAGTAAAACTTAAAGGTGAAAAGAAAATTTCTCTAAGTGCATGAACTTAAATGAAAGAAAATGTTTACTCTCAGTCTGCAGGACAGAACCCTGCCAATACTCTGCAGGAGAGTACTCTGCTAGTACTTGCAAGGCCCTAATTATTACTGAATAAAATTGGAGACAATGGGAGTTTTGCCATTGACTTTCTCAAGTCCAAGATTTAGGTTTTATGGACACAGTTACACTTCTCTGGACCCTGGAGAGATTTTGTCCTTGTAAATTAATTTCCCCAGGACTTCTGGAAGAATCATATGCAGGAGGATTAGGAACAAATTAACATCTCTGTTGTTTCATTGAGAAGTTCTGTCAGAAAAAGGATGGAATATAAACTCATACAGACAAAGTTTTTCTGCCTCACTTCCTGCTTCTTCCAAGTTCTCTGTAGGAGTAATCTTCCCACCCTCTTGTCTCTGGGGTAAAATGACTCTATGCTCTTCTCTTCCTTCTCCACCCCCAATAGCAGCAGCAGAGGTGGCTCTTCCTCCATCTTGTCAGTATAAAACATAAGTACAGCCACAGCTATGGAAAAGAGATCTTACAGCAGCCATACAATAATTTCTGTTCTAAATTATAAAGCTTTCTAATTTTTTTTGCATCTATTGTATTGTACTCTCCACTGATTCTTAGGAACAGTTTTCTTTATTCATTATAAACATGAGTAAATCTTGCAAGTAAACGCTATAGCTAGCATATAACTACATGTAAACTCAACATGTTTTTTCTTAAAATTGGATTGGGAAAATCCAGCAATGATATTCAGATTTATAATTAAACTGCTCCATTTGAGTAGAAATGATTTAACCTTGAGCTGTGGAAGATATTTTTCGTTTGCTTGTTAGTACATAGGTGTGACATTTTTATTAAACAGAAGGCATACCAATATTCTTACACAGTGTAGCTTAACAATATGTGAAATATTAATGTATCCATAACTTAGAATATATACAGGATTTCTGGGATTTGATTCAGTTCTGCACAGTGCCATATAAATGCTGCTTGTTTTAAGTAATCCAAGCCACAAGAACAAACTCTATCTGATGCTTTACCTATGTTGTAAGAACCTACTTTTCTCCCATGCAAATGTTGATTAGTTAAAAGACACCACCGAAATAGAGTGTTTACTTATTTTTACAAAACCTCAAACCTCAAAAAAAACCCCAAAATCCTGTGTCACAAGCTAGCAAAAAATGCAAACAATGCAGCGCGTCACTTATCTGTACTCTTTCAGCAAAATGAAAGAAATACATACAACACAACCCTTTCCTATGCTGCTTCTGGAACCTGAGGAAAATCAACACTGCTATGTGATAATACAGCCTTTAAAAATTCTGTTCTGAGGAAATCTTGCAGCTGGAACATTATTCATGTGGTTGTGGTTTCTTGGAATTGAAGCATGGGGCACAGAAGAGCTCTTTCAGTTTATTTGCTGCACCTTCTATTCCTATATCTCCTGCACATTAAACATTATTTATTCATGCTTGCTGGATTATTTTGAAATTTTTTTGTGTCTTGTAGTGCACGTTTGCCTGAGTTTTTTTGGGCCAACTTAAGACAGATTAAAAATTCACAAGATATCGTGTTTCACTCATAGAATTCTGTGCCTTTAAATGACTTAAAATTATCCCTCTAATATATGTGTTAAAATTTCTATTTTTCACTTCTGTGATGGAACTAAGAGGGTTTTTTTTCCTGTTTAGAAAAGAGAACTGATCAAACAGTTTATGATAGTATGCCTTGTCACAGTGATAGAGAGGCTGAGGTTAAATTTTTCTACTCTTACATTCCCTACCTGCTCTAGTATATAATTTTCAAACAAAAAGAGACACCTTAACTGACAGAGCTTTACAGCGTGTGATTTACAGAACAAGTTTTTTGTATTTAACTTAACATTAAGTTTAAATACATAAGGAAGGGAATTTTTATATTCATTTACTATGCAGTCAATAAAGAAAAATATTTGAAAAAAAAAAAAAGAAAAATGTATTAAGGGAAGGATAAAAATGAAGAAAGCTTCATCAGCACCAGCAGAATTTAGTAGGCCTTTACACGAAACCCTTCCAAATTCAAGCTGAAGAGCACAATGATATAAATTAGAAATTAGCAGATGTATTTGCTAAATAAGGTTCCAATCAGTATAAAATTAAGCATAAGATTTTATAATCAGTTTATAATCGTTTACCTTTCCAAATGCAATGGATTTAAACTGATACTCATTCAGCACACATTTCTAGGGAGGCATTTGCTACAGCTCTAATCTTTCTTCTTATGTTCTAACTACAAGAACCTGTCATTTTTGGTTTGTGACAGTGCCTGTTTGAAGTACTTAAAAGTTGCGTATTTATCAGTGTGGTTGTTGATATTATTATTATTACTATCTTTGACACAGAAAAATTTCAGCTTATTTTGACTAATGGGTAATGCAATGAGAGCCTGTATAATAATGTGTCCTTTCATGCCTCTGCATGTCATAGATATGTGACTTCCTGAAGTAGAGTAAACATAGCTTAGGGAATCTTAATTAGGATACACTTCTATGAACCATACTGAGCCCTTGGCTTTACAGAGAAGCTATCTCTGGTTATTTTGCACAGCTGAGTCAGAGAGCCAGAGTCAGGCTTGGGATTCACTTTGTGTGTGGTCACACGCACCATGAATGTGACTGTGGAGGTCAGCTAACCCCTAACTAGGGTTTTCTGTGTTAGGGACTGATGAACAGTAGGCGATAACTACTTCATTACTACTTTGCTTTTAGATATTCAGGACTGCAAAGCTGGAGATATTGCAGCTTCTTCTCCTAGTTGCAGCTGTGGTGTGGAAATGTATGCTGCCTCACAGCCACTGTCCTTCATACAGGTTGTTCCCTCCTCAGAATGGCAACTCCCGCAGGAAATTTGAGTTTTCCATAATTAATTTCAAAAGAGCCAGGCTTACAAAAGCCAGCTATTCAGTTCCTCTAACTAGATGGGACAGTATGATATAAAGAATTTCAGGGGAATTCAATTAGCTCCAGATGTTTAGGGTGGAGAAGTGAATACCACCAAGAAAAGGAGTGGGAAGCTGCTCAGAGTCAAGATCTCTTCCAGGAGCACAGCACTTGTCAACAGGCAGCTGTCTTTTTGTCTGTCACTTCAAAAAATGAATGGCACACCCCACACTTTCTTCCTTGTCACACAAGGTGTTCCTACTGGCATCAGTAGGGCAACTCCTATGAGAGAAAAAATGTCATGCAACTGACTGGCTGTAGCTGCAGCTTCCATGGTAAATTAGATCCCGAATAAAAAACAAGTCCATAATGTCATAATTATTAGCTGAGATGAGGAATCAAGCATGTGTCCTCTGATGATAATGGTATTTTCTGTCTAGAAAAGTCCAGGTAACTAACCAGGATTCTGTATCTTATAGCTTAAGAAATCTATAAACTATAATTCTACAGAAAATGTATCACATTCACACACCCTAGAAAGAAAAAAGATTTTGTCATTTCACAAGCATAAACACCTCATTCTAGACTAAAATTTCTAACCTTGACAACAGCTTAATTTCAATGACCCTTTGCAATATAAGGTTCCTGCTTATTCTCAACTTTCTGAACAGTGGTTTTCTGCTGATCTTCAGAGAGATTATCTTCATAAATATAATAAATAAATATAAGTAGATAGTCATTAGAAATAATAAACTCTCCTCTAATAGGTGTCTTAGAAATTTTGGTTTTGATGTAACAAATTTTGCATAAACACTTCCTAAGTCTCTAGTGTCTATTTTTATTATATTTATTCACACAGCATAATTAATATTTTCAGGTACTGGTCTTTTACATATGTTGTAGAAGAGATACAGCAGGGAACACAGTGCAATAAATGTATTACTGCCAGTACATATTATCTAGAGAGATGCAGTTCTGTTTGATATTCTTACAGTGATTCCTCTTTCAAAAAGGAAATACTGCAATCACATACACTACCTCAAAACATCACCACCCCTTCATACTTACCATTTTAATTGATTATGGCAATGCTATTGAACATTTTGCTGATCTTGCACAATTAAATAGCAAGAGTTAGAATTTGATTGTAATGCTGTCTTTTCTTCATTATTTTTCAGAATCAGTAAATAAGTATTGTCTTGAAGAGGAATACAAATATCTCTGCCTAAAGCTGGGATGATTTTTTCCCCAGAGCCCTGTTTGTGGCAAATTCCTTTCCCTCATTTCTGAGTTTTGGACATCAACATTATGCTCTGACTTAACCACAGGGACTGCAGCCAGGCAAGGGTACAGAGGGAGTGCCAGTGCTTTCACAGGTGTAGATCAAACCAGGCCTAATGGTGCCAATTCAGATGCATTCATTAGTATCAGGTGATGTTTCCATGGGCTCCTTCAACCTAGAAGATTATTTGCCACAGATTTTGGGTGCACAGTAGTGAAAAGAAAAGGCTACATCTGTGTATAAGGATATATGGCACGACCTCACTTTTCCCATCTGATGATTTAAGTGTTTCAGATTGTGAAGGTTTCAGATTCATTCCCCTGCTCAGTTCCTGTTAAATACTTTGAAAAATTCTAAAATTATAAAAATTTAATGATATGGTAAAATCCTTTTCCACTGAGCTGTCATCAGCAGCTGCACACTCTTGTAGCTCATATTACTTCAGCAGGATATATAAAATTGCACTGGATAAAGAAGAAATTGGAAGTTGATAAATATGCTCAAATTTTGTCTCCTGTTGCTGTCTAATGGCCAATACTGGAATTTGTTGTTGGAACCTGTGATTATGTTGTTACTTGACGATGGTTATACCCAGAGACCTCAGCAGATTGATGTTCGCATCAGCTGTCACCATTCTGCAAAATGTTTCTCTCAAATGACATTCAACATAACTGTGAACTTAAACTTATCAACATATGTACACAGAGCACATTGTAACATGGAGTTATATGAGCTCAGTCAGAATAATCTAATTAAAAAAATCACTTCTAATATTGATTCCTGTATTAGAGTTGAAGAGGGAGGACCAGAACAGTTTCTATACGCATCAGCTCCAGCTAAAATGCTGATGCAGGAGTAAATAATCATCAGAAATCTATGCAACTTGTAACTTACATGTATAATTACTTGTATAATTAAATTATATTAAGATATTATTGAGAATTTTTTATTCTTTCAATGTTTTACTAGTGCATAACTTTTTTCATTGGCCAATATTTTTTACGTAGATGGCATTCCATGAAAGGAATGCTGTTTTTTTTCCCTGTGATTTTAGAAGCGTTTTTATTAAATTCCATATAATGCAACAAAAATATTAATGTAGAGAAGGATTATAAAAATAACAACTTCTAGCTCTGCAAGTGCATAATGTTGGTAGAGATGAAGATTTATCTGAACTGACGAGGTCAGGTAGTGTTTTTATTCCATTCTAATGACTCATTTGCCATCATCTTACTACCGGACAACCACACTCATTGTTGGAAAAGAACCACACTCATTATTGGAAAAGTCTGTTCTGACTTAGTGTGCTTAGACTAAATCCCCATGTCAAAAGGAGATAATGTTTTATTTAATTGGATAATAAGTGTTTTAATTTAAGTAAAGCTCAGCTTTATTTGTGAAACAAGAATCTTTAGAAAAAGAGTAGAAATTCTTTTTTACTTAATTCCTTTTGAATTAGATTGTACTCTATTCTAATTTGAACAGAAAGATACTTCAAAATGCAGAACCATATTGTCTATTACTATTTTCACAAAAAGTAGTCAGAAGAATGCCAATTCTTGGAAGCAGATAGTTTACTAAACATGAAAAAAGAAGACATAAAAATTCAACCCAAAGAAAATTAATCATGATAAGATATGCACAGCTTTCTAATTCAAATAAAATTTTTTTGTATATATATGTGTACACACACACACATACACACCCTTTAATTGACATTTTTAATTATTATTTGAAATTGTCATAGTACTAAGAAAGCCTACTGCCAGATGGGAGTCTCTTATAAAAGCCCTGTACAAAGGTATTACAAAGACACCTCTTTCTATTACAAATAACTTTCATCTTTGAAAGGAAACAAAACCCTCTTTTCCAAATGACCTTTAAAAAAAATCATTCTTTTCTCCTTTTGTTCACCTTTCTTTTACCTCATGATTTTGCAGTTGGACTCAGCTGTCTTAAAGGTCTTTTTTAACCTAAAGGATTCTCTGATTCTCTGATTTTAGTTGTTTCTTGTTTCCATATACTGATTATTGTTCATCTGACCCATTTGTAGTAGTGTCCTAACTCCTCTCAAAACAAGCTGTAGTCTACTGTCTTGCCTGACTAATGAATGTTAACTTATTATTTAGAAGATTCCCTAGGTAATCCAAACTTCTAGGATCAGGAAACATTTTCATTGACTGTGTTGTGAGCAGATTTTACCTCGTCCCTAAATGTCCTCTGCAGGGGTGTGTGTGTGTGATAGAGAGGGAAAGAAAGAAAAACTGTTTTTTGGGTTTGAGTAGCAACAATTACACTGTTGTTATTATTTCTCCGTGTCCTGAATTAAAGTCTCTGACACCCCCACACCCCTTTTAGTCTTAGGAAAATTTTCAGGGTTTATGTCTTTTTAGAGGAATAAATACATTTGTATAAAAGCAGTACATTAGAGTCTAATTATCAGTTTTTAAAAGAAACTATGCAATCTGTGTAGACCATAGAGTTCTTGCCAAGAGAAAATATGAGTAGAATAATTATATTTTGAAAGGGCTGTCTTCCAAGTCTAAAGTCTTCAGGCTCATTTACACCCTCCTCTCTTGTAGTGGGTATCCCTGTTCCAACACAGACTTTTGCAGTAGAGATCTGCCAAAATAGGTCTGGTTGTGTCTATGTTAACTGCACAAAAATGGCCTTTTTCCCTTTCCTCAGTTCAGGACATCGTTCTGTGTTTGCAGTCTTAGGTAATACTGGCTTTGAATGGATGTTCTGGTTTCTCAAACAGTTTTCTTTGCATATCTTACACAAAAAAGGGCAGGGGGGGGAGCTGGTGGCTACAGAGTGAATAGTGATACCTGGGAGTAGATGCAGGAACAAGAAATAATGGAATAAAGTCCTAAAATATATTGCATAAAGAAAAATGATGTAAAGATGCAGATGTGGGATGGATAACTAATACTGTTGTGCAGGCAAGGAATGGTTAATAGCCTGGAACATTTGCCATTTTTTTCAGTCCCGATATGCACTGCAACGTCACATTCAAATTGATTTACTAGTACCAAATAAATTGGACAGTGATTTTTTTCAGCCTGTGAAATTGGCAGTGGAATAAGACTTAGAATCTCAGAGTGTATCATAGGGTGAATATATCAATTCAGGGATGTTATGCATTCCTTGACATTTAAAACTTTTTTACTTCATTCTCTACCTTTTTTTTTTTTTTTTTCTTTTTATGTGGATGGGAAATGCAGAAAGGGAAGTTGTCAACTCATACAACAACTTTTCAATGTCTGTATCATTGTGAAATTAAGATCACAGCAATCCTGGCAGATGTCAGAGCCCTTGTTCTTGCATGATTTGTGGGGATATAGTGATTGCTTCACTTTAAAGTAGACTGTCTTGCAATTTGTTAAGTTTCTTTTGCTTCCAATTGCTTTATCTTTGTATGTGAATTTACACATTTGACTTTCAAAAGGATTATATTAATAGAAGTCATTGAAGTATTTAAGGGAAGAGAAGGTGAACAGTTGAGGATCAGATGAATAGGATACTGAAGAGAAAATCAGCACCATAGGATACTGAGGAACAAATACTTCTGCAATGTTCAATTTACCCAGGTGTATAAAACCATTCTTGAAGTACATTACCTAATGCATTTCCTGGTCTTTCATGTGGTTTGAAATTATTTGTGCAGGTATATGAATTCTTGAAGTGACACAGAGCTGATAACACAGTTATTGAAGCAGTAGGGTCTTAATTTATTGCTAAACTACAGACAATCATACTTCTTGTTAGGAATGGGACATAACTGTCAGAAGAACAGAATAATGTCTCCCAGATGTGCTAGTAGCGAGTTGTTACAACTTTTTATCCTCTCTGAAGCAAACTAGCTTTCAGCTTGTTACAGGCTGAAGCAGATTGCTAGGTTACATGGACTTGTGGACTGACTCAGTCTGGTGCCTGGTACTGGATATGATTCAAAAACACTACCATAATTTCTACATGGATTTCTGCAATGTATTTCACGATAGTCTACATCTTATTATTCATACTTTATTTTTTTAAATCAATCTTTTCCTTTGCCATATGTGTTATTGTTTGTACACATTAGCAAGAATTATGGAATCTTTTTCTGCCATCATGGAAAAATATTCATGATTTTCTACACTAACAGAGTTTGCTGCAAGAAATTATTAGTTTTGCACTTGGGGCAGATTTGCCCAAAGATCTGGCACTAAACAGTGTTACTTACATAGTGAGAATAAAAGTGTATATTTCAGCAAAGGTAGAATCCTTCACATTTCCAAGCCTTTGCTACATTTTTAATATTTAGGATTTATAGGGAAAACATAAAATCAAGTCAACCTGTGTCAATAAAATCATTTGTGCTACCTTGTTGCAGTAAATTCAGGTGATTCTGGAAGGTAAACACATTGTTGGGAGGGAACTAAGTATGATCTGAGCACTTGTTCTCTTGCCCTGTAATTTTGCTGAAATAGTGGAAGACCAAGAATTAGAAAATAAGGGCAAGCAAGAAGGAGAAATGGGATACAAACTCAAAGTTGGTGTGGACACAGTGTCAGAAAAACTAGTCTCTCACAAATCTTCTGTATGTTTTTCAGCACAAAAAAATAAATGCCTTTTCTTCCAGTGCAATACAGCTTGTAGCACGTAAATCAAGACACGGTAGCAAGCACTTATTCTTTAGCCTAAACAGTTTTCTGGAAAATTTCAGGCATTGAAAGTCAGGATTATTTCCTAGTGTTGTGTAAGTACAGCTAATGCTAGTTTCTTGCTCGTCGTCCTCGCCTCTGAATCTAAGTTTTGCATTCCTTTTATTGTTGGAGAATTTAGTTAATTTTAAATTAAATCAATCAGCTATTCCCCTACAGTAATTAGACACTGTGTAATGTTGAATTGCCCCACAAATTGCATAGCTCAGTATGGGTTACAGATAAGCATGCATTTGCACATTGTCCAGCAATGGCATCTGTATCAAAATCAGCAGATTAGCATGATTTGGTGAATAAATACAGAGGGACACATCCCAGCTAATGCAGGGCAATGCAGCTCTGCTTAAATAGGCAGAATGGTTCCTAGGTTATACTCGCTGAGTGATACTTGTGAAGCCCAGTGAACACATCTGTAACTGTAGAATTGCTAATCCTGCCAGTTATAGAGCTTTTTTTTCTCCAATATATTTGGGAAAAAAAAGCGGTGTTAGTCTAGGCTTTGTATTTCAGTCTTCCTTTGTCTTGGGAGCCTTCGCTTTTCCTACTTTTTCTCCAGCTAGGAAAAGCAACTATAATTGTTTCTCTCTAGTATAATCCAAGGGCTCAGATAAGACATGAAATGCAGCCTGATTTGTTACTAGTTGAACATAAAACCTACAGCTGGCAATCAGAAACACACTCAACCATCTCAGCTTTAGTGCCAAATCCGATGACAGGAGATGGGAGTAATCGTCATGCTTCCCTGTTTAGAAATTCCTGCTTCGTAACTGCATTCTTTTGCTCCGTGATATTCTTATTTCCAGGAGTATGCATCAAGATAGTCTTCACAATGAAGCCTGAACAAATTTTATTTAATATAGGGACACTACTAAAACAATTGTCTCGTTTCCTCTAAAAAGTTCTAACATTTTTTTCTTCAAGCTTTCTTGTCATCATTTTTTTTTTTCTCTCAATGTGTGTCTGTAAGCCTCTAAATGATAATGGAAGGAAAATACCAAGATTTTACTGAGCAGAGTATAATGAAACAGCAGGAAGCTTTGAGTCACTTAAATTAAAATTATGAGGAAGAAATACACATTAATTATCTCAGACTGCCATATCTCTTCATTTTGCAAGCAAGAAAATATTTAACACCTCAGAAGCAAAATGCTTTGATTTGGACTGGAGAGATAATTTAAAATCGCATGTGGGGGGCAGGTAGATGAAAGATCAGAATTTAGCATATTCACTGAGCAAGAATGATGAGATGAAAAAGTAGAAAAAGAAGAGAGTATGTTCATGTTCGCTCTGTGCCACAAACCATGACCTCTTCCACAGTCACAAGGACCTATTTTCAATTTCAAGTCAATAGCTATAAATGTTAGTAATTGCCTTTACCTCCTTCTCTGTAGCTTAGCTTCTTGCCCCATTACCAAAACCATTTAGTTTCTCAGTAATTCATTTTCTACATAATCTCCTTTCATGTCCCATGTTTCCTCCATTGTATTTCACCTTGGGCAGTACATCATGTAAATAAAGTCTATATCCATAATCACTTTACAACTCAGCTTAAGAGAATTCGCTCTTGAAAACTCCATTCTGGCTGGTGTCCATTATAGTAGATCTTTTTAGTCCTCATTAGATGGGGAAAGTGGACGAATATTTTAAAAACTATTTCAGCATCAGTGATGTAACCTTGAGTATCTTTTCAAAGCTTTTAGATGTACTTAAAAGATGAGTATGGAGCAGGTGAAGGCATCTAAGAAAGAAGCTCATTATACTGTATTTGGATTTTAAAAATTCCTGCATTTAAAATAATGTTTAAGGCCACTTTATTGTAGGATAGACACTGATTAAAGGGACAAAAACATCCAAGAAGTTGAATTCAAGTTTGTTTGTTTGTTTTTTTTTTTAAATTACAACAAGAGATTCATCTGAGTAATAGCCTGAAAAATGTGTATATCAGTATTTAAGACAGAAATTGTTGAGTTCTGTACTCTTTCAAAATGAGCAAGAAACTCATCTGAGCAAGATTCTCAATCTGCAGTGTGATTATCTCAGAAAAGACAAAAGCAAGTGATCAAATATTTGTGTAAAAGGCAGTATTTTTAGTTCTGTTTAGCATTTACTCTAACCATGAGGAATATGTTTTCTTTTTTTAAACTAAGTTTGACTTTGATTTTCAGATGCCATCAAGCTCTTGCTTGTGAAATAGAAATTAGATATTTCTCTTCTACTTCTCTGAAAGCCAAATGCCTGTGAAAGCTTTTGACACTCTTTCATGTCATCTCATATTTGTTTGATGTGGTTATGGGTGGTTTTACGTCCTTGGTCTTAAATTTTTAGTTTATAACAAATATAAAGCCTTGCTTCATTGCAGTTTCAGTTGCTGAACTGCTCTCTGTGCTGTACTAGATAAGGGCAAAAGTCTTACATAACATGCTACCCACATTTTTTCCATGCGCTTAGAGGCAGTTAAGGACTTAGGAAATTGGTTCCTCTAATGTATTTTGTTACATTAAAAAAAAAAAAAAATAGTTGCCGTCTAGCCTAGGAAAAGCCATTAATATTTTTGTCGTCCTTTTTGTTTTTCTTTTTCTTCTCAAGCTTCATTCTGACTTGGACAAGGGAGTTGGCACTGTTAAATATACCCTTTCAGGAGATGGTGCTGGCACGGTTTTTACCATTGATGAGACCACGGGAGACATTCATGCCATAAGGAGCCTAGATAGAGAAGAAAAACCTTTCTACACACTCCGGGCTCAGGCTGTAGATGTTGACACCAAGAAACCACTAGAGCCTGAATCAGAGTTCATCATCAAAGTGCAGGACATTAATGATAATGAGCCAAAGTTTCTGGATGGGCCTTATGTTGCCAGTGTCCCAGAAATGTCTCCAGTGGGTGAGTAAGAATCTGTAAATGCTTGATAATTAATTGCATATTACTTGATTGTCTCAATGTACTTTTCTTGCTGAGGAAAGAAACAGAAGGATAAAATGAAGTAAACAACTTCTAAAACTTATTATTAGAAATTCTGTGCCTAGACATACACAGACTACAGTTTTGTTTTAGCTTTGTTTGCTTATTTAGAAACTTATTCTCCTGCAATGTGAGTGCCTGTGATGTTAAGTTTCTGAAGTTAGAATGAGTTAAAAAAAAAAGATAATCAAGGAAGATATGCTAGTGAGGTTCTCTGTAACCCCAAACCTGTTATGTTGCCTGATGTGGTGCGTTCCCCTCTCTTCCTAGTTTACATCTGCTGTTTGCTGTACAAAATTATATTGCCTGTTTGCTGTAAAGCATCTTGCCATTTAGCTGTTTTTGTCTTTGTGGCTCTTAAACTCCTACAGCACTTGCATGATCTCCTAATTATGCATTAGGGGGCAATTCTTTATTCAAGTCCTGCTATTCTGTGCATGCTCAAAGTAACTATTACCCTTGCCTTGGTCACAATGCAAGAATGAGAGTCTGCAAGAGTGGCTCAAGTTGTCAAAAATCTAATGCCCAAGAAAACCTTTGGTGCATCAGACCCTTTAAGTAAAAANAATAAGGGTTATTTCTTTCAGGCAGACAAACCTTAAATGCTTCTATCAAAAAAAAAAAAAAAAAAAAAAAAAAAAAAAAGAAGATTGCCTGGGAACATGGTAAGTTTTCAAAAACCTAGTGTACAGAGGATGGAGTAATTTTCTTTTCAGAGAAAGGTGGACTGCAATAAGGATATTGAAGCGTTGGAATAGGTTTTTGCTTGAAGAATTTTCGCAACACAGTAGTTATTTGCCAGGAATGACATAAAGAGCATCGATCCTACTTTGGAGCTGGAGAATAGGCTAAATGGGCCCTTTGGGTCCCATTAGCCCATTGATGGCTGATTCTGCAGTGGTCCTGAGCAGTATGTTTGCAACATAAGCACACTGCTTGTGTCCTGCTGCCAGATGGCATTTTGGGTTTCCCTGCAGGCACCAGAAATTAATTTGTTCTGGGCTGGGAGTCTTTTAACTTCCCAGTGCTAGTTCCAGCTTATTGCCCTTCTCTCTCCTAAGCTGTCTTTTCCCAGTACTTCACAAGCCAGTACCAGTCATTTAATACTCCTGGTAGTTGTTAACACTTTTGGAAGTTTTCTGAGTTTGAAGTGGCAGAGGGATACTGTTCCCCTTCAGCTATGCACCTCAGATGTTGATGTTTTTAAAGTCAATCTGGGAGGTGACTAGCTATCTACACAAGTTGCTACATAGAATTAATGAGGTAGCATTTTAAATTTTGTGATAAGGAGTAGTAGAATGTGATAGAATGTGATAAGATATGATGTGAGTAGACATGTAGAGATGATCACGTTAATCTTATAGAAGTGTAGAGAAGCATTCACTGTAGTCACCCACAGGGGTTTGCCTGTATATTCACAATATAGGTGCACTGTTTTTTCCCCTAATGAGATGCACGACTATATTACTTACAGTTGTATTATTTATAGATGAAAACCATTTTTTATATTTTGACACCTGTGTCTGTGGCAAATTCAGAATACAGTTTCTCACCAGTGAGTGTATGGTTGGTTGTGAAATAGTTTTTAAAACCTGATGAGAAAGAAAAATGAAAATGAGTGATGCTGTTTGTATACTAGAACACAGTGCCTGCATTTATTCTCTTATTCTGTTGCTCTCTCCCATCTTCCTTCTTGTCATTTCCTTAAATGTGTGTGCAGCAGAAGATTAAATGCTAACAGGGCTTTTACCTCATATGAAACACTCTTCTAGGTGTGCCATACACTGTCACTTTTACATGGATAAGGAATTGCATGACTAAATGAGATAACAACAGAGCATGCTGTGTCATGCATACAGCATTTTAAAAGAAATGCTTTTTAATTTTTCCTCCTTTAGAAAAACAGTAGTAGATACCATGTCAAAAATGGATCTTCTTCGTCTTTTATTTATTCAGTCACATTCACTATATCTAGATTTATTCACTACAGTTGCTATTTTCCTCTAAAAAAAATAAAAGATGGATGAAAATTTATCAGAAAAGGCAAGGCAAGGAAAGAGTGCCCTAAATGGAGGCCTAAATTTCAATTAGTGGTTACTAAAGCAGATAACAATTTTTGCTGTTAGGTTGTCTTGCAGCAAAATATCCAGAAATGCCTTGTCCTCTGTAATGTGCCAGGAGGTTGTGCCTTCTCTGATGTAGGTCTTGCCACTCTCTTGTTCTCTCTTATCTCTGTTTTTCCTTCCTTATGCAAGCACAGATTTCTCAGAGGATATAAACTACTCCTTTCTGTCATCAGTACCATTTAGTTGCACCTATAGAGATGCTTAGACCTACCAGTGCCTGAGGCTGACATTGAAAATCACTTTTATTTTTCAGCTGGTGCAGCATATGGTTGTCTTGGCTTAGGAAAAACCCTAGATAAACTCTTCCTCTCATCTATTTTTTTTTTTACATTTTCATTTCTAGTTGCCACTTTTTAATTACCAAATGTTCTAAATTTCACTTACTATAGTTTTACAACAGTATTGATTATAAACTGCACTCATGCACATATTTCTGTTGTGGGAAATGCACTGAAACATAACTTTTTTCACACTTACTAGTCTCTTATGTGAGCCCAAAAAACTTTTGTGGCTAGTGACTTGCAGTCTTTTATTGTTACATGACATTTGCATGCAAAGGTTTATTCAGTTTGGTACTTTATCCCAAGGTTATTGGTAATAGTATTAGTAATATATTGGTACCTTTCAGAAATTGTCATGACTACATGGTTCTCAGTTTTGTAATGCCTCTGGACTTCCTACTAATTGCTGTTGCTAAATCTGCGATTGCAGAAATAATGCCATAGCATTCATGTCTGGAATCAGAGTTGCAGTTACAGTGTTATAATAAAATTGTACGTCAACTGGATCTTGGGAATTTTTTACTGAAAAAAGTGCAAAAAAAGAAAATTCATAGCATCCTCAAGATCTGATTTTCTGCACAGAGGTATTACTTAGATATACCTGTCATAGCCGAGTTTTTCATGGTAGATTTTCTTAGAACTTATTTTACTTTCCATGCATATTTTAGGCGGAATTTACTTTTTCACTTCAAATTTACATTGAGGGCAGATTGAATTTTCTTCTACAGTTTCTGTACTCTAGTGTTGGTTTGTTTTTCCTTTTAATCAATACCACTCATTAAAAAAGATAGTGGTACTGAATATCTTGTCGTTTTTTTCTGAAGAGATAGTTTTAGGACTTCTATTTTTACTTAGCGGTGCCTTCCTTACCAGGAGCCAAATTCCTTCATATGTTCTTAAGAAAAAATGTTAGAAGGATGTTTACCCACTACAAGCTAGGGTGCAAACCTATTTCATGCCAAAGTTTGAATGGCCAGCCAGCCTTGCTCCTTCCATGCATGCACTGTAATCTGCTCTTGTATGATGGAGGGGAAAGTCAATCATAGACATAAACAAGAAAGATCTTCTCTTGAAAGCCCCTCGTATTACTAACTGCTGTGACATGCAGGCTGCAGTACCCATCTGCGACTTCCAGTGTTCCTGGTAGTTTCAAAATGGGCACAGCTTCCTCAGCGTTGTGTAAGGATATCAGTCCCTCCAAAGCTGACATTGTTTTGCTCACATAATAAATGGGGTGCAGAATACATTATAGTGAAGAATTTATTTTTTAAAGTACAATGATTTGAAATTCCCTGCAGAAAAACTCAGCAGATGGAGTCAGATTACAATGCAGAACTAATATTTTAAGAACAGAGATTGTTATGCTGTTATCTTATGCCTAGTAAGAGACTTATAAAAGCTTAAGAGCTGGACTCCTAATGTTGTGGGGTTTTTTGGCTTTTTTTTGTTTTTTTTTTTTTTTCTTTTTCTGATATTGAATTGGTTTTATCAATATCTTTATTTGAAAATATTTTCTTGATTAATATAAATTCCAAAATGTAGAACGAACCAGAAATGGGGATTTATCTATGACAACTCAAAAGGGTGGCCTAATATCCCCATTTGTAAGTTTGTATTAGCAAAATATGTTCTCCTTGAGTATAGTTTAATCAACTGTGTTGTTGCTTCTGGCAGCTGTGCCAGCTTCTGTTGCAATATAGTTGACATAAGCATGCAAATATAGCTGAGTTTAAACCAAGGTTATCTCCTTATTAAAGCTATCAGTCCAGATGACAGAGAATGGGGGCATAGCAGCATTAAGTACACATTCAAGGAAAGATAATATTATATATTTTTATATATTTATACATAAAAATGTGCACAGAAATGCATTTGCTTTCATACGCATTTCTTTCACTGAATATGCTGATTTTAACAGCAAGTTTTTAACTTCTTTTGTCACAGTCTCCTAATGGTTTTCTAAGGTCTTGGCATTATTCCTCTCTGCTTATACATAGACCAGCTAGGGCTGTACTAAACCTTTTAATTCCATAATATATAGATGCCATATGTTCTTTGCTATGCAATTTAATTTCATACTTTTCCACAACATTAACTCTTTTTTGATTAAAGGAGACTTCACAAACTCCAGATCACCATGGCAGACTAAAATGGTCAATGATAATAGAAAGTTGATATCAGGTTATTTTTGCTGTGTTCCTCAGTGGTGCAAAGCAGCTACCTGAAGAGTGTTAAGCATTTGCTTCCCATGGTGCTGTCAGTGTGAAAATAGTCTCTATAAATTTTCTAGCAGTTTTCCTTCTGAAGTGAATACTTAATTGACTTTTATTTAAACATTGGCTTATATTTGACATTTACAATGGAGCATATATACACATCCACAAATGAAACATATGTTTAAAATATCCATCTATGTAGTTTCGTGTGCAAGAATTACAATACGTAGAAAACTAACCTGATGAAGTGGTAGGTAATAACCTCCTCTCTGGTTTGGCTTAGCTTAGCACTGTGTGCCTGAGTTTAGCCTGAAGCTTAGAGTGAGCAGAGGCTGGGGAAGGAAGGACTATAAGGCATTGGAGTAAATGCTGAGTGATCCTTCCTTTGATATAGATTCCTAGCTGTTGGCAACATATTTTTAAGGGCTTCCAAAAGCTTACCCAGGCTGCTGCGGAAGATATTACTTTGGGAATCCATTGAGACCAGAAATACTTTTCAATGGCATTATGCATGCTCATGGACAGACAACTGACAGCATAATCTATCTGCAGCCACTGTCTGCAGCCCCTTCAGCTCCATCCTGGTATCCATGGTTTTTTTCTGGTGTTATCAAGTCCTTAGAGAAAATGATGGGAGTTGGATGTCATATTCAAGATAAAAACATCTTGAATATGCTTTATTTTTATCCAATATTCCTTGTTGAATTATTCCCATTGATCATTTTTGGTTTTTTGTCTGCTCTTGATCATGGAGATGAAAACTTTGGGGGAATTTTCCGCAGTGATCCCAAGATCAAGAATTAACAGGTAATGGATCTACAACCCACCTCTGTGGAAGTACTGATACGTTACTTTTTCCCATGCCTCGTTGTGTTTCTCCATATGAAGTTCTGTATTCTCAGTTTCATGCTATGTTAAGACTCCCCTGTAGCACTTTGCAGCAAAGCTTTCATTTTGTCAAGCTGTCACCTGTTCATATATTCTCTTTTACTGGCAACCTATGAGCTCAGATCCAAGAGAGATGCCAGTGGCAACCCCTCTCTCATATAAAGACTGGCAATTTATTCCTACTCTTTTAGATCTCTTTTTATTTGGATTATTTTAGGAAAAGCTGCTATGTCTTAAACTTCCTTTTTTTTTCATTTTTTTTAAGAGTCTTTCCTTAGGAACCTTGCTGAAAGCTTTTGTTAAATTTAGATACTCTTAATCTATGCCAATAATCTTGAGCTATATACCCACTGATGCACCCAATAGTTTTAATAAGTTTTGTAAAGAGCAGCTTCCCTTCATGAAACTGTACTGAATTCGACCTTACAGGGTCATATCCACGTCCTCTAATTTGATACTTTATTACAGTGTCCAAATTTTGTCCATCACATGGGTCAGACCGTGTGGCCTGAGTAATTCAGGCCACATTTCAGAAAAAATCATGTCCCATCACTGTTTTTCTTTCCTGGGGCTGTGTCAGTTTACTTGTGACAATTGATGTTTCAGTGGTTTCCCACTAAGAATTTTTTTTTTTTTTTTTAATTACAGCTCTTGTCTTTCCGATTCTCTTTTTGTTTTAATTTTGAAAAGATACATCTACTAACTTCAGACTAACTTCTACTGCATCAGACTAACTTTTCTAGCCACTGTATAGAGAAGTGAGTAGGAAGGAGCAGAAGAAAAGGCAGATTAGGGCTGCTTAGTCTTTCCTCAAAGAGTGTTTTTCCCTTTATATAGAACTTTGCACAAATCATAAAACAAAAAGAAAGTGAAAAAAACCCAGCACTGAGACACTGCGAGAATATTACAAGTAAGCGGTTAAAGCTTTTGGAACAAAAGTGTTTCTTTATGATACATCACTGAGCAACCTAAGCAGCTTCAATTATGGGGAGGAGCCAGAAAAAAAAAAATTTAGATCAAAAGTCAGGGAGAATATAGTGCAGAAAATCAAGACTTGCTTAGTTAAAGGACGATGGTTATTGTCATACTGTGAGTTTCCTTTCATACACTCTGGCTGTTGGATATAGTCAGCAAAACTACAACATTTGGCAAATGCTGTCATGTGGGAGAATCTATGTAAAATGAAATCCGTGACAGGCAGGACTATACAAACATTTGAACAGCAAAATTCTCAGCAAAGCTGAGAAGCTTTGGCTGTTGAAAAGAGATGCTGGATAGCTGGTTTTTGCTAGCTGTTTTTACAGTCCCAAAATGTCAGTATTAGTGCTGAAACCTTTTAAAGCATTTGATTCTTACTTCACGTATATCCAAACCTACAGTGGATATTTTTTACCACGACTTCAGCAAGGCTTTTGACAGTGTCTCTCATGAAATCCTCATAGACAAACTCAGGAGATGAGAATTAGATGAGTGCACAGTGAAGTGGACTGAGAACTGGCTGAATGGGAGATCGCAGAGGGTCGTAATCAGTGGCACAGGTCCTAGTTGGAGGCCTTGTCATTAGTGGTGTCCACCAAGATTCAATACTGGATCCAATCTTGTTTAACTTCTTCATCAATGACTTGGATGAAGGGGCAGAGGCCTCCTCAACAAGTTCGCTGATGGCACAAAGCTGGGAGGAGTGGCCAATAGCCCAGAGGGCTGTGCAGCCCTTCAGAGGGACCTCAACAGGTTGGAGAGATGGGCAGAGAAGAACTGCCTGAGATTCAACAAAGGCAAATGCAGGGTGCTGCACCAGGGGAAGAATAACCCCAAGCACCAGCACAGGCTGGGGGATGAACTGCTGGAAAACAGCTCTGCAGAGAAGGACCTGGGGGTCCTGGTGGATAGCAAGCTGTCCATGAGCCAGCAGTATGTCCTTGTGGCCAAGAAAGCCAAAGGTATCCTGGTGTGCATTAGGAAGAGCATTGCCAGCAGATTGAGGGACGTGATTCTTTTCCTGGTGAGGCACATCTGGAGTGCTGTGTCCAGTTCTGGGCTCCACAGTACAACAGAGACATGGAGAAGGTCCAATGGAGGGTGACATAGAGGATTATGCGACTGGAACATCTGTCTTATGAGGAAAGGCTGAGGGAACTCGGCCTGTTCAGCCTTCAGAAGAGATGACAGAGAAGGGACCTAATCAATGTTGGTAAGCAGTGTGTCAAGAGGATGGAGCCAGGCTCTTCTTGTAGGGACGAGGTAGAGTCAATAGGCAGAAATGGATGCACAGAAAGTTCCACCTAAACATGAGGTGACGAAGCACTGGAACAGATTGCTCAGAGAGGTTCTGGGGTCTCCCTCACTGGAGATATTCAAGAATATATTCAAGATGATATCCAGATATCATCTAGACACAATCCTGTGCAATATGCTTTAGGATAACCCTGCCTGAGCAGAGAGGTTGGACCAGATGATCCACTGTGGTCTCTTCCAGCCTGTCCCATTTTGTGACTCTCTGTGTGATTGTGTTTAACTGGATGTGGGCAAAGCTAAGAAACCACATCAAAGAAGTTAAAACCATTGTGTTTCTATCCACATACTGACTTTACTGCAGCTCAGTAGCATAAATCAAATTATATATTTTATCATACGTGTCTTTTGATGCAACCTAACCTCTTTTAGGTTGTCAAGCAATGCTTTCATTATTAAAATTAAGCTGTTGAGTTTGTTCTAAATATATCTGTTGGTAGTTTCAGTGGTGTTGAGTATTAGTTCTTTTTGTATATAAGGAGAAGCTTTGTAATTATTGGTACAGTCTTGCTGTTCACATAAACGTCTGTAGATTCAAGATATATTGCATTAGAGTTGTTGGGATTATGAGTTAATTTTTTTTTAATCATACAGTTGGTGACGGAAAGATACTGACATATGTGTAGTATTGAAAGATGTAGAAATTTTTGTTATACGGGCACGTAATATCTGTAAACACAAAACATGTTGTGTTGGTTTAAGTAGCCACATATCAGCTGTAAATGACAAAAATTAACAAGAAGTTGTTTTTTTCTTACAAAAAAATTACTCTGAACATTAAATATCTTTTCAGTAAGAGCTGTTCTTTTGACCACCAAGTGGTTTTAAATATTAAACATAATTTAGAAGTATTACTGTTCTCAGCCACTGAGCGACTGTAAACATTAAATATGTTTTATAAAAGCTGCTTTTCAAGCTACTGCCTGCATGGCTATGAATAAATTTTTTGTTTAAAGTTGCTTTTCGGCCACTGAGCTATTTTTTTCTTATACGCTCAGTTCTATTTATAATTTTTCAGAGAAGAAAAAAGTGCAAGGTTTCACTGGCACACGGCAGCTCTTCATTATGACAAGTAATCATGTCCTACCCATCTTCTCATAAAAAACACTGCAGGTAATAATAGCAAGCCAAATTTTAAAAGGATTTTAATGGATATTTTGCATGAAAAGTGAGTGCATATATAGTGTTCTAGTCACCAATTTTTGCGTTTTACTTTGCAGTAAACCAAAATAATAAAAGCAGACATGACTGATATTCTGTACTAAGAAATATAAGAAGTCTAAGAAATCAGTCACTGATGGATTGTATGAATCAATCAAGTCATCAGCCCTAGAGGAGGGCAAAAGAGAATGTGAAATAGTCTCAAGATTACTAAGCAAATGGGAGCCACTAAACCAAATATGATTAAAGGCTTTAATTCTGTGTGCAGAAATAACTCCATGTGGCAAATTAGATGTAATACTAGGAAGGCCTGGAGTGATAAGAAAAGTGTTCATGAGAATCTGGCTTAACAAGAGCTAAGAGAAAAATCACTGATCACAAATATACTGTTAAGGACAAATTATTCTCTGTTTAGACAATTCCATAAGGCTTAAAGTCTACAGCAAAGACACTGCAGATAAAAATAATACCTTAGGAAAAGAAAAATCTACATAAACCAGAGGTCTAAAATTATCTGCAGACTGAGGAAAAGCATATACAAGAATATCTTTAAATGGAATGCCAGCCAATTAGTAGGTGTATCTCTCTGCCAACCTTGGATTTAATGAGTCCTAGGTACTTAACATTTCTCCTTGTTTGTAGTAAGGAACAGCATAGATAGGCAATCCAGTCCAATATCTGTCCTGTACACTGTAAGTTTTTCCTGACTAAGGAACCTTTACAGATCTTGTGGGAACAGGAATCTGACATCCCTCCACCCTTTGCTCAACAAGGATTCTGATAGAGCTGATTGAAACCTTTCCACAAGAGATACTTTTGCTAAGTTTCTGTACAACTGAAAGGTGCAAACATGTAATTCTCTTAAAACTTTTTATGAAAAAACAGATGGCTGCTTAGTGAGTCATCCCACAGGTTAGCTGGTGACTGGAAAATTATACAGGTGGTTCCCATATTAGCAAAGGAGCATTCTTTATATCACCCTGACAAGCCAAGCACTGGCTGGCTGGGAACCCATAGTCAAGGCAGTATTCTCTGGAGCTGGGAACCTGGTGGGTTGGCCTGTTCCCTGATGTCTCTTCCACATAGCTGATGACGACACAGGTTGTCACGCTTTCCAGACAAGCTAGTCAGCCTGCAAGCTAAACAGGTTTATAACTAAGTAGGAAGAAGGCCAATGGAAATGAAAGAAACTGTTCTCTTCGCTAAAAACTCGGCAGTGCCAGTATTGTTTTCTGGAGTGTAATTTAATTTTTTTTTTTTTTCTGGAATGATGCAGGGTGAAGTAAAAATCCAAAACTATCTGAAATACCACAGTAAAGTAAAATTTCAGTCTAGACATCCTTACTTGCCAGTTATGTCTGAGCACCTTTTGTGCAGAAGCCAGCAGTAAATGTGAGATCATTGAGGATTAGAGAGGCAAAGACTGGAAATAGAAGGGGAGTTGACTTCAGGCAGGTGTGAAAGTAAAGAATGACAGCAGAGGAAGAGGAAAATCTTTACAGACAGCTTTCACTTCGAGAGCTGCTGGAGAGAAATCAACACCTTTAATACTGTCTTGGACTTGATTTAGGTTGACACTGCTAAAGAGACAGATATTATTTCTGTTAACAAACCTCAGGACTGTTCTTTTATTTTCATAAAAAGCTTTAAGGGTGTTAATGCATAAGCACTCAAGGTACCAGTCCTCCTATGGAACAGTCTTGAGGGAACAAGGAAACAGTAAGCAGTAGGCAAGAGGGCCTCCAACCAAGGATTACCTGACACCGTTCTGCACCAGGATTAATGGAGAATGTTGATGCTGGTACTCTCAGAGGTGTAATTTCAGCTAACCATTCACATCTTGGTACACATTATTAACAACCGATGGTTTTCACTGGAAATAATTTTTTGACTGTTAGTCATCCCACTGAGGTTGGCATGATGCTTTGGGAATAGATATTCTAAATGGTAAAGGAGAATATGAATCCTAACAGGCAGACCAGTAATAAGGTGGCCAAGAAGCCTATAGCTGGAGATTATCTCCTCGATCATGTCTTTCATCTTCCATCTGTGTTTATTGCTGTTAGTACAGCAAGCATCAGTTTTATCATTTGTTCTGATCTAAAGGAGTATCCCAACTTATCTGAAACATAAGATAATTATGTTGCTAAGATTCCCATTTTGCAGAAACATCACCTTAGAAACATATGTATCCTCCTGTCTCTGTAAATTTCCAGAACTAGAGCCTGGGAGAAGGTTAAACACTCATTTCGGCAGATTATATATAATGTCACAGTGTATTTGGGACTAAGTTTTCTCCAAGTACAATTTAGCGCTTCTCTATCTCTTAAAAAGGATTTTTGTTTGGGTCACATACATGTGAAATATTTTTCTAATCCCCATTTTGCTAGGTTTAATGGCTGTAGATTGCCTAAATTGATCATGCAATCCTACAAAACATTTTCTTTTCCTATTTTTAAGATTTTTGACTTTTAGTCTGGAAGATAAAAGGTGTATAGGAACAGATGATTTAGCTTTGGTATAGTCCTACCTACTGAATACATCTCTATCATGCCACATCTTTTTGTCTCCTTTCTAAATTAAACAGATTAAATCTTTAAAGTTCTATGTGGAAAACTTTTCATGTCTCAATCACTTTCACTGCTTGCCTCTGAGCCCCGTTACTTTTGCTGTCCTTTTAGTGATAAGGCAGCAGTAATCAATATTTTCAACAGCCTTGAGAGAATTCAGATGAGAAAGATGCCTGAAGGGCAAGTTCAAGTGCTCAAGCCTGCAATTTATGGACTTGCAAGAGATGATACAGACACAGATGCTCAAATTATCAGCCCTACTTGCTACTTCCCTGGTTCAGTAGTTCCAAATTCATCCACTTTTTCTTCCTGCTTTCACTCCATATCACCTTATGCCTGAACACAAACCAAACCCTTTCAGACAATTTTCAACTGATGCTTGATAGTCCCGGGATTCTTTCATGATTCTTCTATGTAATTCTGAATGAATCCTTTGTTCACAGGTTCTAAGGCCTAAACCAATATTAATCACTGAGCATAATTCAGTGAGACACGGCGCCTTGCTGTTCAAACAGTGGATGATCCTGTGTACCTTCCAAAGATCATCCAGTTAGTAATATAGTGGGGAGGGGCGCAAAATCTTGCCCTGATTGAGTAGTAAAAATAGCTTTACTAGGATATATTAAAGCACTGGTTTTGATGGTTTTGTTTGCAATACTGGTGAGGGAATAAGGAGGGGAACTCTTAACATTTGTGGAGGGAAAGGCAGTGAGTGAACAAACGTAAACAGCTGTTTTTACTTCACACAACCCAGATTCAGACACTGCTGTACTAAAAATTGCCACAACATAAAATGTTGGATAATCAGTTCCTACATCAGCTTTTCTTTGTAAGAAATAAGCAAAAGCAAATTCTAAGCTTTTCCTTCTGAAGAAAATCTTACATAAATGACCCAAAAGGCACCAAGATGTCAGATTGTCTGCCTGAATCAAAAGATTGTAGCAAGGCATCAGCTCCTTAAATTCCAAAATCCATATGAAGCTAGTAATTGAACTGGCAAGTTGTAAAGAAGGAATCCTCTCTTTGGGCCACTGCACAGCAATAAGAGATCTTTGAACGGCTGATTTAAAGGAAAGATAAGGGATAAGAACTGCACCAGCACATCCTACCAATTTACTGTAGAGCTGAAGTTGTGGCAGTTCAGTAATACCTCTACTGCAATCTGGATGCTTTATATTTTAGCCACCTTTATCGATTTACTTTGGTTAGCACAAGGGGACAGTAGCAGTGATGACAGGACAGGTTTTATGGCAGCATAGTACAAGAGACTTTGGGACACTAACTCACCAGCTACCTTGCAGGAATGTCCTGATGGTTCATTTCCAGTGATGCTGTTGCCCAGACTGCCTATATTAAAGACTACATGAGGCTGCACCTCTCACACTGCAGATGTGTTCTTTGATTTGAGTGTTGACTTACTTGTGGACATAGCGTGCATCATGTCAGTACTGCTCTTATCAACAGTAGAGATTTTAGACTCTTTAGTAGGGTCTTGTTCACGAAAGCTTTTCATCAGCACATTCTCAGGCCAGATTTTTAAAGGTAAATTGTCACTGAGAGTTTTACAAGCATCTTGTGGGTAGTTTTTTCCTTGGTATAACTAAGTGTAGGGCACGTAAATGGTTTTGAAAACCCTAGTCAATCTTTAGACTCCCAAACATCTTTTAATAGCTTGAGCTCTACCACTAAGCTCCTCAAGCTATACTGAGAATCCCTTATCTATAGACACCTAACTTTTGCTGACCTACATTCTAAATATGAGTCAACATGTCCTCAAAATTTGGACAGGTACTTGGAGCAATGTCTCTGGAGCCCAATCAGATCAGACACAAATCAAATTCAGCACTACTACAGTAAGTGAGGGCATGCCATGCAGGGTTAGACATCCACATGCATTTATTTGTCTGATTCCACATGAAGTATCTTAGCACCTGCCTGAAACTGTAAAAAAAGTAAGATTCCATTATTTTTTTTCCATGGTTACCTAAAATGTCATCTAAGTCTGTCCCCAATCTGTTTGTGCATAGAAGCATCTGAACTTTACACTGCTGAGCAGCTAGAAGCCAATTAATGCCTAAGTACTGTCAGAAATCATAAAGTAGATATACCTAATTCTCTTTCGGAAGCCAGTCAGTGACATTTTCAGAGTTCAGAGTTACATTCCATGCAGAATGTGGCTGGAGGAGAGGTTGCATGTTTTTCATTTTGCAGTGAGGTAGGTAGAAAACTTGCACAAGATGCTGCAGATGCAGCTTTAATACTTTCCTTTTTTTGAATACCCCCTCCTTATGTTTCAATGATCAGAGTCTTTGTAGTTTTTGTTACTTCTCCCTTTTTTTGGCCTGATGAATATTTAATGATGCTACAAAAAACAGATCAGCTTCCTCATTTTTTTCAAGAGAGTGATGCTCTTGAGAGAGCATTCACTTAAGAGGTAGGAAATAAGCATTCAACCACCACAGAACAGGAGAGTGACTTAAAATAATCTGTAGCTCATGTATCCACTGAGCAGTCGGGGGGCAACATCATCTACTTCTGCATTTTGTCACAATAAGGTTGCTTTAAACTGTTAACACAGAAAAGAGTTCAAAATTGTTATCCCCAGTAAATAATTTCTGAGAAAGAAAGTATCTAGGATACAGCTTTTCTCATTGGTATTTCTTACAGGCTACAGCACCTTTTCACTAATAAGCTCACTTCTATGGATCTCTTTGTTAGGCATCTAAATAACACCAAAGAGAAAAAAACTGCATCTAGGCTTACTGCATTTTGCAGTGGCTCTTTTTATGATTCATGCCCTCAGTATTGTTGTATATAAAAGCACCGTGTAATGTCACTTCTCTGTTTTATAGATGTAGTCTTGAAGCTGGTGAAAACTGAGAAGGAATATTCATTGCAGAGCTTGATTCTTAATGCTTATTTGTTACCAGAACTGACAAAACACAGGTGGGATATGTGTGCAAGGGAACTGGGGAAAATTACCTTAAAAAATAGTGTGTCTTTTAAAATATGTTTGTGAAGGTGTCAGGGGAAAAAAAAATTGTTGATGAATAGAAAAAAAATATGCAGTAAAAAGTTAGTAAAGCAGGTGAATAATAGGACAATATTTTAATGATCATTAAAAAAAAAATGAGCATGATTAGTTTAGTGATTTGATAATCATGATGTTTGCTTTTATGTATGGGGGAAGGAATGTGCATGGATTATTTAAAAAGATCTGATTATATGTTTATTTATTTATTTTGTTTTATTTGGGATTAGGATAAAATTTTCTTTTGCGATTTTTACTACTCTTGATCTTTGGACAAAATCAATACCTTATATTGTATTTTATTTAGAAATTTTAAGGAGAAGACAAGAGTCCTTGAATACTGAATAAAATCAGATTTTAGATAGCAGATATGTAGGCCTGGATTTGATTTTTAACAGATATAAATTAATCTCTAAAATGATAACACAACAAATGTTAAGCAAATATTTTCCTCTGAATTGTAGAACTCTTTTTTTTATGAGTTAAGCAGGATATCTAGGCCATATTTAGGTGTGTTTAATTTTAGCTTCAGTATTTCAAGGCTTGCTTACCTCACAGGTTTTAGAATTTATGAATAGACATAAAGTTGTTGGAGGATGGCACAGAAAGGAAAATTCTAGAATAGAATCCTCACCTAAGAAGGGTCAGACTACACTTCAGCCTGGACAACACTGAGATAGGCTCTGCCTTTACCATTTTAACTATCTTTAATTATTCTGATTTTGTTTTGTTTTTTGTTTTTTTTGTTTTTTTTTTTTTTTGTCAGTGGGGCCAACTTAAGGCTTGCNNNAAATATTTTTAATTATTTTGATTTTGTTTTTTTTTGGTTTTTTTTTTTTTTTTTTTTTTTTTTTGGCCAGTGGTGCCAACTGAAGCATTGCTTTTTATCTGGTCTCCAGAGAAAAGTGATTTTGATCATCAAAATAGAGAGAGAAATGCAAACTGGGGAGGGAAAAATCCCAGAGTAGGCTCAGAATAACTCTAATGAGTAAATGATTTAAACTCCTATCTGGTAAGAATTGTAAAATTTCTACCTTAATCATTTTAACAGTGTGAAGTACAGAGTTAGGCCTTTTTGTATTACCCTTAACTAGAATTTTCTGTATCCTAGCTGTACCATACAAATATTGAAATTCTTGTATTTATGCATTTAAGTATGGTCACAATTTATTTGCATGTCGTTCTGGTCTTTTTTTTGTCTTGTGTCTTGTTTAAGAACATAATGCATTGCAATGAAATCAAGGCGTTAAAGAAGCCCTCAAATAAGACACAAGGGCTTAAAATAAAAGTTATAAAAGAATGCTGCACCCTTCCTACAGAGATAGTTAAGCATCATTGTCTGATTTTACTCCTTTTTTTCAAAGTTCAGATATTTAATTAAGGAATCATCGTTTTTCAATACATATCTTTATAAAATTAACAGATTACCAGTGAAATATTTTTCCTCAGAGCTGTCTGATTACCAGTTATGCCCCTGAATTTTTGGTTGTTGATAAGGAACAGAAGAACATGATGAAGGAATGACCATGGAGAAAGGAAATGAAACTATGTACTGTATTACTATATATCCTTCAATTATTTCAATAATAAATCCCAATTACTTACTTTAAAATATAATTGTTTGATGTCACTGGTTTCAGTATCTTTTAAGGTTTCTTTAAATGAAACCTGTGCCAAATGATGTGCTGAGTAGTCATATTCTTAAAGGTTTTGATTGCAATAAGGCTTTCATTCACATTTTAGATGAATCCAAGGCTGTGCTTACCCAAGATATTTGGGCCACCGAGTGATGTAATAGGATTCATGAGTGGAAATCCCGACCTGGCCTGGTATTCATCATTTTGCCCAGGGATAACTCTCCATTAAGAGAGAGTAACTTCTACTGCCACTGTTTGATGAGTGTCAGCTTTAGAAAACACTCAAATGGCAGGGAAGCGAGGAGGGTAAGCCACCCTGGGTGGCAGCGGGAACTCAGGACACTGAGGAAGAAGCCATGCGAAGTCCCAGAAAAAGACACCTTGAAGCCCTCCTGCAGGGGAGTTTCAGTGCTGAGCTTCTGCTAAAGATGCTCAGAAGTCCTCTGACTAAATATCTGGGGAAGTGAGGTGTTTTGAACATATATCATTTCTGTACCAGAATGGGGATACCTCACTGGTGAGGATTGTGTACATGTGGAGTGAGACTATCTCGCAGGCTGAGTGGTGATTTTCAACACTGTCTTTTAAATACTCAAATAATGAGGCAGAAGTTCACAATTTTGGGTGCTTTCTTTGAGATAGTTAATGAGCCCCTATATTTCTGATATTGTACACACATCTGTCTTCAGCACATTTCTGCTCCCTCAGGTGGTAACAGGCAGATGTATGTACAGGACCACGGCAGCCATCCTTGATGACTGCACTAAGTTTCACAGGTCATGCACACTTGTTTTTGTTCTTCACACATTGTGCTAGCAAATTACTTAATCGCTGTCATAAAGTTTATTTGATAAAAAATAAAAAATACAGTTTTCACTGTTAGAAATACTTTCATTTTTATCATCAGGAAGATAAACACCTTTAAAATCTGATCTGTACTGTATGCTCATCCATCTTGTACGCTGTCTCATCCAAACTAGACAAATAAAATGCCATATTGAATTATTTCTCTAACGTGGGGGAAAAAATGGGGCCCTGGTTGTTCAGCTTTTTTTTTCCATAGATACCTGAACTACAGACAGTTAACACTGTATTCAAATTTGCAGAACACCAAATATTGTACACTGAAAGTGTAGTGGGATTAGTTAATATTTTCCATGAAAATTGTCAGGTTTTTTCATTCAAATGAAAATCTGACAGAATTTCAGTTTTAAGGTAAAACAATCTCAGAGTTGTAGAACTGCAACTTCATTCCCACATGCAGAAATAGATAACTCAAGTTCTTAGATGGATTTATGTATCTGAGCAACTCAGAACCTCATTAGTCTCCTCTATTTTTTTTTCCCCTAATCTCCCATCTCCATTTAGGGACTCCCTTATGACAATGAAGTAGTACTGCGATATGAGGGATGGAGCCTAGCCGGAACTCCCAGGCCCATATTAATTCTGTTTATTTATTTTATTTGCTATTTCATGTTTTGTTTTCCAGTTCCACATGAGACATATGTGTACATTAGCAAATACACTTTTTTTGTTTTTTACCTATGGGTGGGAAAAAAATTTCCAATTTTCCGAAAAATCACGCCTTATTTTTAGAAGGAATAGGAATCTACCAATACAGACAACTTTGTGAGTCTAGCTCTTTTAAAACCAAGAGGAGTACTCCATATAGCAGTATATTCTGAAAATACAATTGAAAAAGTTATGAAAATCATATCTTTCACTAGGCTGATGAATTCCTGTGATCTTTTATTTTTACAGATGTTCACATCAGTTCTGAATGTTGTTCCACTCTATTTGTAAATTGATTCTATTTTTCAGTAAATTTCCAAGTATTCCTACAGATCTTATGCCCTGAATCTGCAAAACAGTGTATCATTTAGTCTTAAACTTAATTTCAAGCATATTGAAATACTTATTTAAAATAGATTTAAAGCATGCAGCTTTTAAGTTTAAACTACTTTTGTGTAATGTGTCCATTCTTTATGTAGACTAGCAGATGGTCCACACTGATTACATTCTCATTAAGTGAAGAATACTGAGGAAAATTCTGCTAGAAGAATTTAAGATAACAGGAAAACAATATAAGAATGTCAGTCATTTGCTGAGAGTTTTATCTTAAGGCATATTTTCTCACCTGTAGTTTAGTACAGTGGTGACATACAACATTCAGTGCTGTTCTTTTTTTTTTTTTTTTCCTGGCCAGAGGCCATAGGAAAGACTGATGACCTTTAAAGATGCTTTTTTTCTCCATACACTTGTTGGGTTCTTTTTTTAAGAAGATGCTCACTGGGCCTTTCTTTTACATTTGTACATTAGGAAATGGCATGTCACACTGTCACACCATGGTAATGTAAAATATATTTGCTTTTGCCACTGGTCTCTTTCATTAAGCAGATCTTTAACTTGTGAGCACAAATTACGTTTTCCTTTCTTGCCCATTTTTCATCTGGGGAACCACACTGACACAGTATTTTCTTGTTTCACAAATCTATGCTTATATTTTGAAGTACGTATGCAGTTGCCCTGGAGAATCGTCAGGACCTAATCTTACTGGAGTGTCAGAGATGTATGGAAAAATTATTTACCTTTCTTTTAATATTTCTTTTTGTGCCATGCAAATAAAGAATTTTGGCATACAAATAGTCTGTACAGGTAACTGGTTTTTTTTAGTTCACTGACCTGAAAGATTAGGGCCATCTAAAAAAACTTCTTGTTTCATAATCAAAGATTGAAATTTTTAAACCCAAACAATTTGACCTTCCTTACTATTATTTTGGAGAAAATTGTGGTAAAAGTGTTCGGCACAAATATAGACATATCTTTGATTAAGATGAATCTCAGTTTTCCAGTTATTTTTCTACATCCAAAATTAAAACAGTGTTTAGGATTATGTTCTCAAAGGCAAAA
>VZTE01003054.1:42445-55602 GCA_013397775.1 Eulacestoma nigropectus | reverse complement strand
AAAAAAAACAAATCAAAACCAAAGCTGAAAACTCTGCTACTGAATAACATGTTGAGTCATTTCTGCCCATCTACCCTTCCTTGAGAAACAGATGCTCTGTCAAATTTAGGTCTTTAAATAAAAATTAGCAAAACATCCATAAATGCATAGGACATTGATTAAATGGTGCACAAGGATATATTGATTATTAAAGATTATCTATGAATAAGAAATTGAAAGATTTCATGGTCCAAATTCCTCATCTGGCTAGGTGAATGGCACCATCTGGTGGATGTATCCTTTGGAAAATTTTCCTGGAAAGTGAAGTCATAATGTAGAGGCTGTTCTTCTGCTATAAAACTGAATGCTTTGCAAGAAGTGCTAAAAGTTACATAAGATGCGAAGAAAGGTAAGAATTACTAACAATGTAATTTTCACCATTGTTCCTTTTGGAAAATTACCACTATTTTTTTGAACAATAAATGTCATGCGAATAATAAAGAGCACAAAAAAAATTAGTCAGAAATAATTTTTTAAGTGTATACTTGAACGATCTGTTCATAGCTATGAGCATCTGTTAAAGAACCTATTCTCTAATTCTGTGAAATGAAGTTTTCTGAACATGGTAATGGAGTACAGGAAGTTCAAATAATATATAGATTTGAGGAGTTTTTGGGGGGATACAAATGCCTTCATTTATTCTTTCATTGCATTGCAACTCAGTTGATTTGAGGACTTCTGTAGTGGTAATTCTTGCTTTTCAAATACAATGACAGTCACTGGTAAATGCATTCTGTTGGTTACCGGTAGCATTGGAAGTCTCAGTTATCCAGTCAGTTGTTCCCATGCAGGTAACACAGGTGGCCTTTATCCTTGGGAATCTTTCACAACAGCATGTTGTGGCACCTTCTGCCCATCATATTTGTCCTACAATTTTGCACTACTTGTAACTTATCAGGTAACTGGATGAACTGGATACACTCCCAGATCTCATTTCTGACGAAGAGCATGCAGTCCATAGAATCCCTTGCTTCTGCATGGTCGTCCACGAGAAGAATATTTCCGAAACATATAATCTTCATTTATAGTGTAGGGGAAAATATTGCAGACGACTTTTCAAAAAAATTTGCGATTATCCAAAATAAACGAATAATATTCAAGGCAATGTAAAATAATAAGTATAACCAAGCAGAGTCTTTCTTTGTGTGGCCATAACCAGTACCTTATGTGTGCTTAGGAGTTTTCAGTGAGAAATTCTTAGAATTACTTAAGGACAGTAATTCTGAGCTGAAAAATTCAGTCACTGTTGGGAACCCAGTAGTCCCAAGCATGTAATAGAAACATATTGAAAGTGACAAAGGAAAATTAATTAGACATTTTTACAAAATGGTCAGAGAACACATTCCTTCATTCCGTGTGGCCTTCACATGCCTACTGAATTTTAAGAAAATCAGACTGTATTCTGCTTTATATTTAGCTGCAATAGCAAAGAAATGAATGAGCCTATTTTCTCCACTCTCTTCCTATACTTTTCTCCTCAAATAGTCCCCGTTAACATGAATTACTATTAATTTCCTTTTTTTTAACTTTTCATGATTTAAAAAAAAAAAGTAAAGAGTTCTTCAGAGTAAGGACATGAATAAATTAGATCCCAGAAAATAATAAAAGGCCTGACACTGCTTAGATTTCTCATTAATTCTTCATTAAAGTGACCATATTTTTTTAGTTAATACAGTTTTGTCGTTATCTTGACATGAAGCCTATTGTTGGCACTCGGTGAAATGGGGTCAGGAAAAACCTTGTTGTGATGCAGTGTGAATCATTTCATTAGCAATACATTTCCAGAAAATACAATCTCACATTTATTCATCCCATAATTGATTACAAAGATTGAAATGTGTCAAAAATAGTTACTTTGAATATAATTTTATTTTATAAAATAAAATGGAAAATAATTTGAAAACAAGAGAAGTAGACTGGTTAGTTTTGAAGAATGAAAAATGGCTGAGCAACTGAATGTGCTGCATCCGGAAGCATTGCTTTGTGGAAAAGACACTATAAAAGAGGTTTTTTTTATTTACTTTTTTTCTGTAGAGAGAAATCTAGAGAAAACAGGAACATTTTATCAAGCTAGGCCTGGGCAAGGTTGGAGAGTGGAAGACCCAGAGGAGAAAGAAACAGGGGCACAAGGGAGACGGTTGCATAACAGGCACAGTAGGGTGCATGTCAGGAGAAACAGGGAGGATAAGCAAATGTCGTAAGTAACAATGGGAAACTGCAGACTGGGCTGGATGAATTTCCTCTGTGTGGCTCACTAGACAGAGGCTATGGGAATGGGAATAGGAATATGGCTGGAAATTGCAAAAGATATGAGTCTTCTCAGCAGCCAAGGAGAAGACCTGCAGTCGGTCAAGGTAAAGTATCACCGTTCTCTAAAGAGAGGTTGCTTCTAGCAGCTCAGTGGATGACTCGGTATTTTTATTGTTTTGGATTGATTTTGCTACTAGATGGTAACTTGTCCTATGACTAGAAGCCTTAATAAATTTGAGAGGAAAATTGAGAACTTATTGCTTTCAAATGCTGGAAGTTTGAGCACCTCAATGTGACTTTGCAGATACATGTGCTCTACTTCATCTAAAGGATTCCAGAGTTGAAGAAAAATTAAAGAACAAAACTGACCAACCACCCAAACTAAACAAAACAAAAAACCCCAACAAACCAAACTAAACCAGCCAATGAAACAAAAAAAACCCCAGCAAAATCACCAAAAACTGCAAACAAACAAACAAAAAATTATTCTGCTGCAGGAATAAGAGACTATTCAATTGGACTGCAGTATCATCCTATGATCTCATTTGCCGTAGATCTCTAGTAGTTAATAAACAAAAAATGAAAGCTAAAAACAACTGCTGTCTTATGCCTGAGGCTTGCTACTAATTTTATCCCTGTTGAATAATTTGGATCTCATTTCAGGGATCAGTTAAGTTGACAAATGTGATTGTGGCTCTTGGGAAGAAAATTGTGTCAAAAATGTTTAGATCTGGGAAATAAATGATAATTTATTAAAGGTTGGGTTTTTTTTGTCTCCTCTAGAATCTGTGACACACAGGTTGAAGTACATTTCTAGAAACTTCTGACAATTATCTGAGTCAGTTTCAAGTGAATTAGGTAAAAGGACCTTGACTACCATGTTTTTTAAGTGCTAAAATCTTCAAAGTGATCTAGTAAGTTACACATATGGTTCTTGTAATACGAAAACACACATAAGATCTTCAATTATTTGGAATCTAAACAGACTTTTTTTTTGGATATGTTAAATGTCTCTTTGCAAGGAGAACAAACAATTTTGGATTACTTGTATGTATCTGAGATAGGTGACACGAGGTTTTGTATTTTAAGAGTTTCCACAGAGTTCAGTCACATATTGTGGATACAGAATGTATTGTCAGTTAGTGATCTGAAGAAAGGAATGCTTGAAGAATCATTCAGGCAATGCTTTGAGTCACTATTTCCAACAGAAAGGCTGCTCAAAAACAACTGATAGTTCACAAGATCAAGTATGAAAATTTTAATTTTTATCCATTTTCTCTGAATAATTATCACCTTGATGGAAAATATCTGGTTTTATCTAGAGTGATAGGGCTAGATAGATTTTGAATTTCAAAACAACAGGAGTATCTAAATGTATGGTCCTTTGCTATCCAAGGTAATGACAACTTTGTTGTTAATTTTAGGATGAACAGGATGTCAGCCTTCTCAAACAGGACTTTAAAATGGGAAATACAGCATAACATGAGCTGAAATAGTCTTAACTGGCTAAAAGATAAGGATAGTAATTACACTGCCAGAAGATACATTTTTTGACTAGCTATGAGAACAGTTTCTTTTGTCAGCCTTGGCTAAACAAGAACTATTGAGAGTGGCGGTCTGGCCTTACCTCTGGCACACAGGGAAGAGTGGCACATACATGAATACAGCCTTTAATATCACCTGGAATAACCCCAGGACCACTGGCTGGCTCTTCATCTGATCTGGCATCATTCCAGTTAGTAGCTTTGCAGCCACAACCCACACAGTCTGTACAATACAGATTATCCCATGAGGGTTCAGGCTTATTTTTGGATAACAGATGAATGAAAATTTAATTGATAAATAAACACTGCCTGTATTTTGGGATGAGTAGGTACATTAACTTTTAGAATGTTGAGATTGAAGTCTCAAGTGCCTGAAGTTAAACAGTAAAACTTCAGTACCCACAATTAGGACACACTGATGAAAACAATATTAATTTTAAAATAGAGCAATCTTAGAGTTATAGTCTTCTCTAAACAGAGGGGGAGGGTGTTTTGTCCCGTACTTCAAACCCCTTCCTCCCCATATTCTCCATCATATTTCTTACATGCCACAGCACTGCCTTGAATCTCTGAAGAGGTTAAAACTGAGTCACAAAAGGCAAGAATACTACTGAAGTCAATTTTGTGTCAGTGAAGAGTTCACTCACTTAGAAGGTCAATTCAAGATGTCTTGAATCTTGTTTGCCAGTTAGCCAATTATGCATATATATATTGCATATATAAAAATGTGTTAGGGAAATTTTTTAATGCAGTACTCCAATTTAAGTAGAAGACTCAACTTCTTTTTGTTTCTCTACCAGCAATGGTCTTATCCCATGTATCATAGATAAATGTATGTCTTTCAGGCTCACTGGATAATATTGTTCCATGTTTCTAAAAACACAGATTTCCATTGATCAGGAGTGCTCATACAGAAGAAACTGAGAAGGAACAAAATGAAAGAAAGAGTGAAATTGCATGAGAGTCAGGAAGCTGTCTTAAAAAACAGGCATATACTCTTGTGAATGATAAAATGAAATATGAAAGTGTATAAGCAGTCACATGTACAAAACTGTTCAGAAAGATGGGCAGTACAGATTTCAACTTTCTCACGCAAAAAAACCATCTGAACTGAGAACTCTTACAGCATACCTGAGTGCCTTCCACTCCTAATGCAAACCTGGAAACAAAAGCTTTCTTGCTTTTACCTGTTTACCATGCTCGAAACTGAAATGCTATTCATGTATAGGTATGCTTTATGTTAACTTAAAATCACATTTTTGCTTCAGAGTTTTTGTTTGTTCCAAAAGCCACACTGTCTTTCATTTTGTAATAAACCAACCAACCAAAAATAATATTGGGTATTTGCACAGCCACAGGTTGCAAGATGCCTTCTTCTATCACAAAATATCTTCTATCATAAAATATTTTTTTAAATAAACAATATTTTGTAATTCTTTCAGCTCTTGAGATTATTATTTGACTGCTTTTTGACTGTAGTCCATAAGTCTTTTAAAGATACGAATTTAAGGAATTTGAAGAATAGGATATGCTGCTTTATGTCTTGCTTTGGGATGGTCTGGTGTTCTGCCTAATGCTACATTTCAAAATTATGTATATTATTATGTCATGACCAATGTTGTAACAGAAGACACCTCTATTACCATCACACTATAGAGCACCAAAATCACTGCACATTAAACTATCTTAGAACAGTATCTACCACTGTAAGTGTGAAGGTTCCTGTTTTCATTTTATCATGGAGAACCTAAGAAATAGTAAAATACTTGGTTGAGCAACAGTCTGGTATTGAATTAAGAACAGGACCAGATCTCTGTGTTACCATCTTCTGCTTCAGTTTTTCCTCATGCTGAGAAAAACTCTGCATGCAGTATCTTGAAATTGAGTTGTGCTTAGTAAGGCAGAAAAAAAAAGTGTGTTTCTGTGACCTTTTGGCAAAGAACATCTTCCCAGTTATGCCTGGGAAATGCAGTCTTCTGGTGAAACACTGACATTTTCTTTGACTCACTGGACTTTTCCTAACAAAACTGGATGTAAGTCCCTACTCTGGCAGCACACAGTCCAGAAATTTGCTTGCTGAGAAGGATGCTTGATGTTTTGTTTACTAAGTCCATATTATCAAAGCATTATATTGATCCAAATTATGAAGGAAATACAAAATTGGATTTACTGTTCAGATCAACAAAAAATCAGACTGATACACTAGAAGGTTTTAATATGATTTTATGAAAAATATCAAAAACTAATGCAAGCACATGAAAAGGAGGGAGTTGTCACACTAATATAAGATATGTGAGATAGGAGAGTCATGCTCACAGCTAGTTTTAAGTGTGTATATTTAAAATTCTCATATGTGTAATATGACCTTGTGGCTTGAATTTCTTCTCTCTCCTAATCACTAAAATGTTCTCTTTTCAGTGCTATGAAATTGGCCAAGTATGTGTAGTTGTACTACCATAGCATTTCCATCTTCAGTTAAAACTTAATAGATTTTTGCTAATTAAGTTGCAACTGTTCCTGATGTGAAATAATAATGATACCTATGTAGTGCTATAGTATCTAAAGGATCTGAAAATAATGTGATGTCGTACTAGGAAGTAGTGTGATGCAATAGAAAGAAAGCTGTGTGAAGAAACAGTGCATAACCAGAACTAGGCATCTGGAGTATTTTAAACCCTCATGGTTTCAAATAAGCTCTTTCTTATCAAGTACCTATTAACAGTAGCATTTCATCAAGTGCACACCTACCTTCTAGCTTAGGTTTAACCCAAAATAATCCAGTTTGCACACTGAAAGACTGTACTGAAGGCAAGGGAAAGATCTGCTTACATAGTGCACTCTTGAACCAAATTAAAGCACTTCTATGATAGCCATAAGAGCAAGGATACAGTAGTTCTCTGAAGGGAGGCAAGTCTGTTTATTCAGTTCATGTCATCACAAAGCTGGGGTCAGAAGGGATCTCAGATTCACTTAATGCATTTCTGTGAGGATCACCACATATATGTCATTCCTAATGGATGTCTAATCTGTTCCCGAGAACTTCCAAAGGTAGTGACACTACAATCCCTCTAGTAAAAGAACAAAGTGGAATTAATCATGTGCTTACCATTATCATGAGGACTCTGTTTAAAGTCTGTCCACTAGTAACCTTAATGCCTGCATGGTTTTCTGTTGCCAGTTGTTCCCACTCTCTCAATAGTCTCTGCTTCAAGGATGACTCAGTTGCATGTTCAAAGTCCACCAACTGCTGTGAATTATTAAAGAAATCTGAAGTTGACTTCAGTTTGTATCTTTATAAGTCGCTGGGTCATTCTCACAATGGGGACAGGATTTCTGAGAGGGAACACAAAGCTCAGATGAGGAGAAGAGTCACCACAATCAGCCCTGTGCAAGCTGTTGCTGTTCATCCATCACAAACCTCCAACTCCCTTCAGTTCCTTTCACTGGTCCTCTAGAAAGGGAAATTAGTTAATTATCTTTGTTTTAGGAATAATTTTCCCAGTTATTGTGGTGAAAGGTAAGAGGTATTTGTAAAGGGTATGTTTCATGATGTAAATCCATCACTGGTAGGAATCAGACCAGAACTTACACAGGAGCATGTCATCCTGACTGTTCTCAGATGCTGGATTTCTGTCCCCTTTTCTTCTGAAATACCATTTGTGATGGAGGACGTGCCTGATGTCACTTAAAGTAACAATCCCTCTTTTGCAATTTTTCTTACTTTTTCAAATGAGCTTGCATGAGGGGAACCTCTTGTCAAGCCATCCATGTTGTTTCATGTTCTGAAGCCCCTGTAGTCATACCCCTATAGTGGGTATGTGAGGTTGCTGTCTCTTCTCACCACAGAAGGTTAATGTAGTGGGATATTGATGTAGAGAGCTGTGTAGAATAGTATTGACATTATGAATTAAGTCCCTGAATGGATCAGATTACATTTTAAATTTTAATGCAAATGTATAGAGTAAAATTCTATGGATTCTTCAGTACTTTGATCTACAAGTAGCAGGAAAGTCTTCAAAGCAATATTCTGGTTAAATGATTAAAGTCAGCAACTTTCACAGAGAACCTCATTGAATACTAGATTGTGTAGAAGTCACTGATGTGTTCTGAAGTTCTTTTTGCATGTTATCATGACTCTGCCTAATCCAAGTTTGCCCTTGGGATACTTGTAGATTTTGAGTAGGAAAAAAGAGGTAAATACAAAAAAAATAAGAAGGAAAAAATGTTCTTGAAGACTGCTCTGCATCCTTCTTGAGAGATTTAACCAGAACATTTTAAGTAAGTGTGAAGAGATGTGATACAGGAAATGCAAACTTTAGAAGTGCTCGGTCATCAACATCTCCAAATGGCTTTTCCACAAAATGTTACCACGTAAGTGTGTAATTTGGCTACCAGGAGAAACATCGGTTACCAATAGTAACTTGATCCTAAGTGCATGACTCTAAATATAACTGGGAAAAAGGCCTTGATAAACTTCTTTCTTTCGTTCAAAACTTAAAAGATTTTTTTCACCAAATTCTGGTGTAGAAATTAACTTTGCTTAGCTAAAGATATCTGGGTGAATATAGAATTAAGTTATTTCTAAACAGGTCCAATATCTGGTAAAAAATAGTGAAACAACCCAGCCTCCATATAGCATTAGTACATCTACTGAGATTCAAAACCAGGTCCCTTTAGCTAACATTCACTAAGAATGACATTTATTCCACACTAATTTTTTTCTTGTATCCTCTGTAAAGCTCGAGATTTCTTATTACTACGTTCTAAATAAATCATTTGACATTTGAAGAATTGATGTGTGAAACTCCAGCTCATGAAAACTTCAAACAGTAAAATAATGGAAGCGGCACTGTGACTTGCTTTCTCCCGAGTTCTTTATGTGATGGCCACCATTTTTGACATACTTTCTTTTACTCTGGGGGCAAGGGAGCTTGGGGGCTGTCAGGAGGAGTGTCAAAATTTCAAGTTCTTCGCCACACCTTAAGAATCTCTAGGAGCTCTTCCGGGAGAAAAGTGAATGCTTAAAAATTCTTTTGCTAGTACTCTTTCAACTGGCATGAGAAGGATCTGTGCTGTTGAAAGGGCACGCAGGCGATACTAACAAATCCTCTACAGGTAAATATCATCAGGTTGCATCAGCTTGGAATCAGTTCCATTGTATCACTTTCCTTGCTCAAATTGAACTTAGTACTTAATCTTTTCTTTGAACATTTGCCTCTGAAAAAATATTTTGATCGCACTGAAACAACTTTACAGATTAATAAATGAATAGCAACTCTTTGTGCTGTTATTCTAGAGTTGACTCATTTTTCCTCAAGCCTTTAAAATTTCAGTGCATTGAGTAGGGCAAAAATTTGTTATGTTGTAATTCTATTGAAGAACGTTTTTCCCAGCACACATCCAATTTCCTACGGTGTTTTTGGAAAAGTTGTCTGGTTCAGACATAGCATAAATCATATGATATCATAAAGGTTCTTCTCATACAATTTAAACCACCTCCCTGCAACACATAAACTAAGGCAGCAAAAGCATGTTTTTATCAGCACAGAAACATCTACAGTAGGAGATTTGCCAGCACAGCTATCATGGTTGGAAAGTGTATTAGATATTTTTATCTCACCTATCCTAGCCATGAAGGTATAGTGGCAAACTTAAGTCCCTGTTGAGTCATAGCCTGAAAACTAATCAAGTTGTCAAGATGATAAAAGCAGAAGTCAAAGCTAAGTTTTTCTATTTGCTAAATTTTATATACATGAGAGGAAATTCTGTCATATTGGTAAGAGTAAAACAATCTTGAAAACAGAAAGGAAAAATCACTCTCCAGAGGTATATTTCTCAGATAGATATTAAGCTTAATATTTGCTAATTGGTTCCTCTGCCATTCTCCTTATGCATCATTTCCAGCAGTTACTTTACCAGGCCACTCCTTTATGTGCATATTGGGTATAGACTATTAGCTGCTATTTCAAGCTCCTCATTTTCTTCAGAAGTGTAACCTCTGTAAACATTATCACAGCCTTGAGACTGTGCAAGCAGCTGAATGTCTTTATAAATAAATGAATTGCCTAAATTAATAAAAATAAATAAATAAATATTCATTGAATAACAGGCATTATTAGTTTAGCCAGATTGAGTGGCTTAACTCTGGCTGACCCCAACAGATGATGGTAGCAAAAAAAAAAAAAAAGAGAAAGGGAAAAGAAAATAATTTCTTTGCTGATTTCTAAGGTAAATAATTAGCTAAAACCCCCATGGCAGTAGGTTTCCCTTGTTTACCTTCATCATCCATGAGGGAAACAGGGATGACCAGTAGGAAAAAAGAAAGCCAGCTTCCATACTCCCTAGATTGTTTCCAATGTAAGTCAAATGTTATTCTAGACATACTAGAAATGTGCTTGATTATGAACTAAATGCTGAGACTTGCAACATCTGCTTTTAGCTACCAGCACAGCAAAACTATTAGCAAAAGACTGCCATTCTTCATCAATTACAAAAGTAATGGCAGTATTGCTTTTGTGGCCATGGCTGCTTCTGACAGCTGAGAGAAAAATATATGTTCAGGGTGATGTCTGGAATGCAAAACAGGAGAAAAGTGTGCTTCCCTGATTGTGTCTAGTATTCAAGATATTGATGGAGCCAGCAAGCTCGTGTTATTATCAGGGTTGCACAGCCATGAATACATAAACTGGAAACTGTCTTTTCCAAGTAAAATATGCCTTTCTCACATTACTTTTGTGGGAGTCAGCGTCCAGAGTATATATTCAAAACTTATTATTGGTATTTTTTCTATAAAAGATAAGCCCCAAAAGGGCAGTGTCAGCATCTCTCTTTACAAATGCACATGTCTTCCTAGTACTGGAGTTTCGCTAAAACTACTAGTGGCAGGTCAGGGGAATATTTATTGAGACACGGAATCTCCTGATCTGAATTGCAATGGACTGCTGCAGTGAGCCATAAATTCACTTTTTTTTTTTCTTCAACTTAAAAAAAAAAACCCAAACCCACTACTATGAAATGTGTTGATTAGATTTTTACTTGAATTCTGATAAGAAGATGGATGCTGTTTGGGTTGCCATGGTGCTATTTTGGAATTGTTTAGAAAGAATATTGTCCAAAGTAGTTAGTTGCTATGCCAGCAGCTGTGTTCTTCCTTCCCCCTGCCCATAAAAAAAATTATTTTCACAATCATCTAATTTCTTTCAAAAGTACTAAATCACACATGTAGAAGGGGAGACGTTGGGCAGCAAGATGATGACAGTTCTTCTGACTCTACAAGAAAATCATGTCTTAACTCACCATGAAGTAGATGAAACTACCTCAATAGTCCATTACAAAAAGTAATTCCATGAAAATTCGCATAAAATGTCCCATGCTCATTTCTTACTAACAAAAGACAGGAAAAAGGTGAACAAGAAAAACAGCAAAGTCAGAGCCCTGAATTTCAAAAGAGAAGACTTGAGGAAGGAATCTGCTTTACAGGAAGCCCTTGGGAGCATCCAAAGAAGTGGTATCTTTGTTACAGGAGAAATTCAAAATTTGGCAGGATGAGGGCCTGAGTCACCTGGTCTGACTGAACCTCTGATCTCTGTGGAGTGGAGAGGCTCCAGCCAGAGCCCGTGGAACACTTGAAGTCCTGCTATAATTTCAGCATCCCTTCCTTTCTCAATTAACCTTTAAAACTTACTGCTTCCATCCATTCTCTTGCCTCCTTAAAGCCTCAAATCGGGCCACCCTCTCTTTCTATGTAAAACAATGCACTGCTACCACTTAACTGAATTTTGGCATTTGTAACCAAACTTAATGGGATTTGCAGGTGTAGTGAAAGCTGTTCTAATGAGAAATGACATATCACCATCTCCTTTCTAGTTTGTCTTTGCAATTCTACTCACTCTGCATTATTTTTTTCAGGAATTGGGTCTAAATAAGTCTTCTCTATTATTCTCATAGCCTTGAATCATATCATTTTCCTTTACAATGAAATAACCATTTTATCTAGTCCCGGCTGAGTTTTGTGTTTTCTTTGTCATGCTCTTCAGGTCAACAAACTAAACATAAAAAACTCAGATTTCCTGCTTTATTACTTTGAAAGACAACAATAACTCCACAGAGAGCAGGAAACCCACCCCAGCTACACTTTGGTGAAGGTAAAATTTGTTTCCAGGTTGAAATAGTCCAAAAGGGTCAATGTTCTAGTCTTTTATAAGAACAAAAAAATCAGGAAAAAAATCAATGAATTAAATATTCTGTTGTGAAATTTGAGAGGGTCTAAACTTTAATTTTTTAAGCAAATTTTGAGTAGTCACTCATAAGCAATTTGAAAATCTCAAACTGGGTATTAGAGTATATTGAAATTTCTTTCTAGTACTCCTTGGATGGGAAGAGATTTCAGCAATATTGCTGTTCTTTCAAAGATTCTTTTTATTTTGGCAAAGTATCATTTTTACCAATGAGAGACTGTCAGAAAAAAAAATGGTAATTGTTCTAGAAGTTTAATCAATATTTCATAAACATTTCTGTTATGATATAAACTCAGATGTCCTACAGTTCCTTCTAGTTATTCTGATATAAACTACAAGACTTTTATTAGTGCTATTTCTGTCAGTTTCACCAACAAGTTATAGATCTTGGGCTCCATTATATTTGCACATATTGATGAATCTCCTTCAGTTTTAGCCAGAGTAAAATTCAAGTGAGTATGCTTGTTGTGTTTACAGTATGTTAGTCCTCAATACCACCTGTATTGTTTCAAAGAAAACACAACCTGTAAAATTCCATACCATTTCTTGAGCTGTGTGAATGATTTAACATTATTTTTTTCTCTTTCCAAAACATAAATAACTAAAGCACATCATTCAATTTTTCTGCATTTTATAATGCCTTACATCAAATATGTGTTGGTTGCACATAAAAAATTAAAATATATTTAAATGTTGACTATCATATATTTAAAAAAAAAAAGAAATATTGTACCTTTTTTTGTTAATTTAATTACTCCATGTAGTAATGTAAGTATATATTTTAATTAAAATGTCATGAACTATAGTTAATCTGATTCCTCATCACTACCTTTGTGCATTAAAGATTTACAGGTGTAGTGCCCTGCATTATTGCCTGGAAAAAAATAATTAGATTTTAGAATATGCTTTTAAAAATACATTGGTTTCTTGCTTTGCAACAAAATAGAAAGCGTGTTAGATACAAAGAGCAATGCTTGATAATACTGAAAGGATGAGAAACCAATTTCAGAAAACCCATTTAGAACATTAAATATGCGTTTAAATAAGTAAATGACTGGAGGCATATTAAAAAAAAAAAAAAAAAAAA
>VZTE01003054.1:29472-42410 GCA_013397775.1 Eulacestoma nigropectus | reverse complement strand
CTCCTCAAAAAAAAAAAAAAAAAAAAAAAAAAACCCATACCTCTCATAAAAATATAAGCTTTACATATTATCTGTTCATTGAAAAAGATCTGACAGATGAGTTAATACACTTGAAAATGCTGTCAATGTGAAATGGATTATTTTTCATATTCAGTGCCTGCTGTTTATCAGGCTAAAATATGACTTTGTATGTCTCCCTTTATAAAACTTAGCTTCTAAATCAACATTTCTTCCTCCTTTTGTGTAATAAGGTTGGACTACCTAGAGCACGTACCTAGGAATACCTACACTAACAATCTGTATGTGCAACAACCATCAAGCCCCTCGGTCAGTGACAGAATTTTCAGGCAGTTTGATGGCCACTGTCTGCTTCCTTCATGTTGCAGTGTCACATTTCAGCTGTACTGTTTATTTTCATTCATTCAATTATTGTTTACTAATATTTTCTTTCTTTTGGAATTTGATTTTAATGAAGCTTGCCCTCAGCTTAAGAACATGATCAGCCCATTAACTGTAAAAAGTGATTGCTAATCAAATAACACTTATATTTCTGTGTTTTCTTCAGGAGACAGAAAGATTATGTCTTGGAATACCTTTTCATTCTCTATTGCTCAATAAACCGTAACAAGAGCAGTCTGATGCTGCCATCATGCAGCAAGTATTTTTACAATGTTAGTACCAAATCCTTCAGCACCACTGTCAGTCCTCATGTGATGACACTACAGGGGTCAGGCACTGAAAAAATTATCCTCCAAACAGTTAACCTTCACTGTTACTTTCCTGCCTGAGTCATAGGGCCTTTCACATGGAACATCTCTCAGTGAGGCACTCCCAGAACTAAACTTCGACAAGTCCATTAAGGTTCATTTCAGGTCGTGAACATTCTTTAAAACTTGCCGATTTTCATTGCAGAAAAGTAGCAGTCTTAAAGCTCTTGCAGTATTCCATAGATATTCTTGAAAAAGTGTCAAATGACCTCCAAACATACAATGTTTCTTAAACCAGGAGTGGTGGAGATAACCCACATCACTGTGCTGTTTCTCATGTAGGCAACCTTCACTCCAAATCAGCACTGCAAATTCCAATTTAAATTGCACAGAAGATCATAGGAAACAATTCTTCAAAGCTGGTGGGAAAGCCTAATCATGTGGCAGTTTGTTTTGCTGAAGATTATAGTTTGAAAACTATTTTAATTACGAGGCAGTGAGGAAATGCAAGTGAATAGATTAGCAACCAGCAGGAGGAACAAGATATTTCTGCAGACTGTTGCCATTCACAATGAATTTTCTGCTTTCATGTGCATTTCTTTTGCTTCATTGGTCCCTTTTAAGTTGGAATGTAAAGGAAACTGCACTAGGTCTGGTCTATAGTTATGGCTGAAAACAGAGTGACAAGGAGTCCTTCCTCCACAGTACTTCCATTTCTTACTGATCTGTATTAGAAAGGCAAGGGTACTCAAGTCTGGATTTTGAAGACAACTACCTGAACTAAACATCTAATTTCATTCTATAATGGGAATATGAATTCCACCTTTAGGAGACTGCAGTGCAGTTTTTTAATGTACCAGGAGCTTGGTTCAGTTGATCTTACTGAAGGTTCAGGAGTTGACTGACGAAAAACTTGTTTTAAAAGCAACTCCCATATTTTACTTTCATGGTTGTCTACTTTTTTACAAAGTTGTGTGTTATTATTCTTTTTCAAAATTTAATACTGAGTTTTCCCAAACCTCCATCCTGTATGTGTTATATAAAATGATTTTACAAATAATGCATGCATCATAAACTATTTATAAGTATCTTCTGATGGTGGATTCCTTTCCCTTTCTTCCCCATTATGTCTCAACTATTACCTAGATGATTGCTAGCATGGAGATGAAGAATTGACTGTTTTGTTCTCCCCTTTTTTCCAGTGGAACAAGAATTGCAGCAGAGCAACTGGACTACTGTGTCTGAAATATCCCTGATCACTGGTCTATGCCAAAAATGTGATTACCTGTGTTTCTTTGCAGGAGCATATGTGCTTCAAGTAAAGGCGACAGATGCTGATGATCCCACTTATGGAAACAGTGCTAGAGTGGTTTACAGCATTCTTCAAGGGCAACCATATTTCTCCATTGATCCCAAGACAGGTAAATAGTTTATCAGCAACAGTGGAAGATTTAAGCTTTGTTTTTTTGATTAATGTAGGCAGTATCAATGAATAAATATGGACATGGTTGATATGGCCAAAATCCAGGAGAGCAATTTTCCACGACTCAGTTTTGATTAGTTTTTTTATTAATTATAATGTGCTATAGAAACAAAAGAAATATGATCCTCCAATCAGTCCTGGAATATCTAAAATATGTCTACACTGAATGATTATTTTTTCAATGCTTTACCATTTCTCTGTAGATAAAGCTTTATCTGTTACATGCATCCTATTTTTTTTTTTTTTTTTCAGATGATTGAGTTTTGTAACTTGGGTCTTCTCAGCATTTTTATTTGCTGAACTTACAGTCAGAAATTCTCCAGCAATTATTGTTTTGCTATACTGAGCTAATTTGAGACTGGAAACCATCTCCTTCTCTTTTCCTGGGGCATACTATCTTTGTCTGGGGTTGCTGGATGTGTGAGCAGAAAAAGATAATATGTTTAGAGAGACTGAAGTATTTGGGAGCTTGGTAGGCATGTTAATTGGGTGTCTTGTCCTATATTTCTAAATGTCATTCTTGATTCTATATTTAGTAATTCAGTTAAGGAAGGTATAACCTACATGGTGAATGACATACATTGTGGCATCCCGAGTGTGTTACAGGGAAAGCTGTCCATATGCCCTTTTCAGCAAATAGTTTCACCTTCCAATGAAGCTGTACTTGAATGTCAGATTCAGGGCCTTTAGCCCTGATTGTGGTGTCTTGTAAGGCTGTTAGCGCACCTTCTCCAGTGGACACATGCCTTTGTTCCATGCTCCATTTAGCAGGAGATCATACTGCAATTTGCAGCCAGCAATTTTGCTTTTCAGACTGAAATAGGACTTCTTCAGGTGTCTGGGGAAAAAAAGTAATTGCCTTTATACTTACTTTTTCTTTTCAGTTTTGTAAAGAATGAGTATGAATTCAATGGCAAAAAAAAAAAAAACAAAACAAAAACCTTTAATGGAGCCAAAATTGGAGTTTTAGAACAAGGTAAAAAAAGGTAGCTAGTAGTACTTGGAAGAACTATTTTTCCCATGGCACTTTGAATGGCTGTGTCATATGTTCTGATCTGTTACTCAGTAGTGAGTCACCCATAGGTGGTGGCCTGCACCCTGCTATGCCTGGAACATCATACAAACCTGGCTATTACCTTTAATGAATTACTCATGTGCTAAAAGAACGGACTCAGCTGTAGAGGAAGATTGATGGAACAGCAGCCCAGCGTAGCTTAAAATCCTATACCAGAAAAAAAGTGTCTAGATTCATGCTTCTACAAGCAACAATAATATGCTGTAACCTGTCTTAACTTTGGAAAACTCACATTATGAGAGTTACTCATGGATCTAACAATGACTGTAGAGGTAAACAGTAAATGAATAACACTGCATAGGATGGTGCTTAATGATTTGCTCTAAAATTCAGAAATCAATACTTCAGTCAGGGGCAATACTATAGATCTGGTCTTTCCAACTCTTTATTTTATAACTGAGCAGCTTATACAGTAGTTTTTCACTGCAGAGTTTTACTGCCAGAAATCTGCCCTGAGTGCTTTTGACAGGAAAGGGGAAGAAAGCCATTTTGGTACAATAACAAACTCAGAACTGCCAGCAGATGAATAAGCATTTTTTATGTTGTTCTTGGCTTGTTTTGCCATCTCTTGCATTCCAGTAACAATTTTGAGACATAATCTTGTAGTTATTTAAAGAACATCCCTAGTAAGGTTCTGCCCTGTATCATGTTTCCAAAAGTAATGGCCTGCTTAGCTCTAGTGAAGGATGAAGAATAAGTGTTTAGTGATGCACTCCTGGAATACTTTTCTAGTCTTCAAAGAACTTGTCCTTACAAAGTTCCTGAGTGACTAGCACTGTCAAAGTAACAAGTCTGAAAGTATTTCTCCTCCCTTTTTCCCAGTAGATGTGACTTGTCCAGAAGTACAGTATCTGCATACCCACTAACTAGAAATTCCACAGCAAACATTTATTTGGTTAAGAATCAGCTCCTCTTGCTCTTTTTTGAAAGAGGGACATCTCTTAGCTTGTTTCATACCTCAGACATTGCATAAGACAGTGAACTGTTAATTTCTATTTATAGTCTCCCTGAATCGACTCTTTTCTAGATTGAAGACTTATTTAAACAGAAGCCATTCCATAACAATATTCATCCTTCTCCTCCTCAGGGTGAGAAAGTGCACACGTTATTCAGGAAGGCATCTGATATGGATGTATACAGCTGTTTAATAGCACTTCTGTTCTTTATTCCTTTCCAAACAGTCCCAAACATTGTTTGTTTCTTTAGCTTTTACTGCACAGATGTTGATATGCTTGTGGAATTTTCTGTGACTACCTCAAGATCTCATTGCAAAGTAGCAACAGTGAAACCACTGACCGTAATTTTATGTGTGAGATAAGGGTTGTGTTTGTCAAGCGCTCGACTTTACATATACTTCTTTCTCAAATCACTCCTAATAGCTGTTACACATTTACTCTGATATGAAATACTTACATAGTTTTTAACCTCTATGTGTCTGGATGTCATAGTTGTCCCTTTTACTCCCTTGTCTTTACTGACCTCCTAATCTTTTTCCATCTTCTTGTTGGAGGTAAGCAAACCATGTGGAAGTGAGAGAGTTAAATGCAATACTGTACCTTCTGGAGAGCAACTGTTTGACTGGCACATTCTAAGGCCTCAAATCTTATATGTGGGGGGTACTTTTAAATGCTTTAAAATTGCTCTTCTGTTTTTAATGTGAGGGTTTGTTTGTTTGTTTGTTTTTTTAATGAGAACTTCCCCTAAAATAAATAGCCTCTCATATTTTTCCTCTATATATTCTCTTTTCTTATGAAAATGTCAGTTTCCACCATTAAAATGTCCTTTCCACCCAATTTTCTGATGCGTTTATGAGGTCAGTACTCTTATTTAGGGCTAGATGTTTCCAGGTTTTGTTAGACTCGGTATTCTAGTCCATCTTCTGACTTCAGTGATATTATTGAAATCCAAATTGGTATCAGCGGGAGTATTGATGTTAATATTCATTCAGGAGGTTTTTCTCGGAACCTGGGTTTTCTCTTCCACAAAAGTGAGTGATCTCCTGCTGAATTACGGGTCAGTAACTTTGGAAAGCAAATCTTCTGGCCGTACATACTATTTTCAGTTTTCAGTGATCTCATGGAGACCATACTTTTCTGCACATTTGATATTGATGACATCTGAAAAGACAAAAAACAAAATCAAGGTTATTCAGTTCTGCATTTGAACAATCCTTATTGTAAAATCTTAAGGTAGAAGGATTTACAAAAACTCAGAACACCATTACATGCACATAAGGACTCTACATTCTAATAACCCTTTGATTTAAATTTAGTTATTATTTATGACGCTGAAGTTGAAATTCCCACATTTGTAGCTCTTTCCGTCCCATTAATTCTTACGTATAATTTATTCTTCTATTTTGCTGGTAAGATAACTCTAATTCACATTTGTCTTGTCCATATAAACTGATTTTGGAAGTAATGATATTTCTCGGTGTTTCATCTAAGCTTTTAAAATAGAGTAGGCAGAAAAAGGAAAATTGCCCATGAATTGCTGGACATGAAAATTATTCTCTTTTTTTTTTTTTTTTTCCCCTGAAGATAAAGGGTTTTTTTCCAGAAAAATATATAGAATGACCTTACACTTTCAGACAGGAATGAACAGTGGGTGGTTTGAAACTTTACTGTTGCATTGATAGCCCATTCTTCATTTTCTGAAAAACCTCTGGAACATTTCTGAGAAAGCCATTTAGTTGTACCCAGAACACCTATATCAACCAGATAAACTGCATTTTCTCATCACAACCCACTGTGTACTCATGCTCAGTTTTTTCTGTAGTCTTCTTGGACTTCAGCAAAGCTTTTGATACTGTCTCTCAGAGGATCCTTCTGGACAAAACATCCAGCACACAGCTGGATAAACAACACATCATGTGATGGGTAAGCAACTGGCTCATGGATCAGGCACAAAGGGTTATAGTGAATGGGGTGACATCAGACTAGTGGGGTTCTGCAGGGCTCCATCCTCAACAGTGTTCTTCAATATCTTCATAAATGACTTGGATACAGGAGTGCAAGGAACACTACGTAAGATTGCTGATGACACTAAACTGGGAGGAGCTGTCAACTCCCTTGAGGGCAGGGAGGCCCTGCAGATTTTTGACAAAATAGACAGCTGGGAAATCACCAAACATATGAAGCTTAACAAGGACAAGTACCAGATTCTGCAGTTGGAATGGGGCAACCTTAGTTGTGTACAGACTGGGGAATGAGGGGCTGGAAAGCAGCGCTGCAGAAAGGCACCTGGGAGTCCTGGTCAGTGGCAAGCTGAACATGAGCCAGCAGTGCCCTGGCACCCAGGAGAGCCGAGTGTGTCCTGGGGGGCATCAGGCACAGCATCGCCAGCCGGGAAAGGGAGGGCATTGTCCCACTCTGCTTTGCTCTGGGGTGGCCTCACCTCGAGTGCTGGGGGCAGTTTTGGGTGCCACAATATAAAAAAAACATTAAACTATTAGACAACATCCAAAGAAAGGCCATGAAGATGGTGGAAAGTCTGGAGGGGAAGCTGTATGAGGAGCAGCTGAGATCACTTGGTCTGTTCAGCCTGGAGGAGACTGAGGGGAGACCTCATTGTGGTCTTCAACATCCTCATGAGGGGAAGAGGAGGGGCAGGGACTGATCTCTCTGGGGTGACCAGTGACAGGACTCAAGGAAATGGCATGAAGCTGAGTCAAGGGGAGGTTTAGGTTGGATATCAGAGAAAGGTTTTTCACCCAGAGGATGTTTGGGCACTAGAACAGGCTCCCCAGGGAGGTGGTCACAGCTCCAGTGTGACAGAGTTCAAGAAGCATTTGGACAAACGCTCCCGGGCACGTGGTGTGACTCTGTGTCCTGCGCAGAGCCAGGAGTTGCACTTGATGATCCTGATGAGTGGTTTCCAACTCAGCATATTCTATGGTTCTATAATTCTATGTTATTTCATTTTGTTAGTATAACACAGGAGGTCCTTCATTCCCATAGTTCTTTTCTCCTTAGAATGAAAATACCAAGGATGTTGTAAAATATTGTGGAACATATAGTTTCCACAATGCTTAATTAAGCATTAATTAAGAATAAGAGATTCAAGAGGAAACCTAGTAAAGTTCATCCTATTTGCTATTTTTTTTTTTTTTCTGAATATCACATGAATATGAACAAATATGTTGCAGTTTTATAATTCAAGAGTGTGGTTTGGAGCAAACTGCGTGCAGTATAGTATACGCTATCCTTAGGCAGGAAAATGGTGATTCCTATTAATGTTGTCATTATCATCATGTTACAAGTGGAGAGAAAGGAAATTGTTATAGATTTCAATTCAATGGGAATTTTTAATAGGTTCCAGAAATAGCAGATTTAGGTCAAAGTTATTTCTAGACTCTGAAAAAGTATTATAACCTAATGGTTCCTATTCTGACTTGTTAAGACAGTAGTGGTTAGTTGCTATAAAGGTAAGAATAGTCCTTAAAGTTTGCTTCTTGCCATTCCAGACCCATTTAACACCAGGTAAAAAAACCTGCTTTCAACATCAAATTGTTTAATACTAGAAGATAACACTTTCTAAACCAATTATAACAAGGAAAAAAAATCGTACTTCCAGTTGGTTTATTTTTCAATTTTGCATGTTATCTGCACCAATGTGCACCTAGGCATTTTCTGATAACTGTTGTTGAACATATAGCATTTTGCAATGCTATTCACATCTGTAAAATTTTGACAAAGACATGTATTTTCTCCTACATATTTGATTTCCAGCAAAAGCCTTTAGTACTCCAAACCTTATAGCTTTATACAACCTCATCAGCTAATTTGTGTGTTCCATAGTATCTCTCCATTTCTCTCCCCCTCTTTCTCTCTCCAAGGCTTCCTTTTATTCTATATATTCTTAACATATCAGAAGAGGGATTATGGCATACCTATGTAGATATTAGCTGTCCAAAATCGCTGAAGACTAAAAATCATTGGGATAATGTCTTACCGTGATATTTATATTACTTTTTTTTAAAGGAAATTCCTCAAATTTTCGCTGCATCTTTGTGCTATACCAAGAAAACTTTCTCAAGCAAAGGAAGTCTTCTAATAAAGACCTCCTTTTGTACAGAGGAACATTGTCTTGTCCTACATTAACTTGAATTTATTGGCACGTGAATGGTCGGAAACAATTGAAGATGCAGGCTCTGCAATGCAATGCCACCTCTTCCTACATTGCCTCACTGTACAAGGCAGTGTTCCTCATCCCTGATGTGGCAAAACTATGATCACAACATTCATATCCCTAGTGAAAATGCATCATTCTCTTTCATCCATTCATGTCCTGATTGAAAAGACAAAACAGTCATTTTGAGTGGTTGAATACCTGACAAACACACTTTTGAAAAGCCTGAGTGATTTGTGTGTTTCTGTGTGACCTCCTCTCATCAACCCATTCAGAAGAACTCTATTCCTGGATCAAGAGATTCAGAATTAAGTTGCAAGAGTAGACAATCACATCCCTTTGTTTATTTGCTCCTTCTCTTTCCCATTTTTTCTCATAGGTGTAATAAGAACAGCTTTGCCAAATATGGACAGAGAAGTGAAAGAACAATATCAAGTTCTAATCCAAGCCAAGGACATGGGAGGACAGCTGGGAGGACTAGCTGGTACTACCACTGTAAACATTACTCTCACGGATGTCAACGACAACCCACCCAGATTTCCTAAGAGTATGTAGTATTCCAAAGCACTGATTTTCAAATAAGCATGACTGAAAGTATTAATTTGGAAAAGTCCTTTAGATAAGAAACTCAGATCCTGGAAAAAGAACAGTATATGATGAAAAAAAACAGATTTCCTGTTTTTTTTAAAATAATATAAAGCTCAATTTGAAATTCTTCAAGGGCAACCATATTTCTCCATTGATCCCAAGACAGGTAAATAGTTTATCAGCAACAGTGGAAGATTTAAGCTTTGTTTTTTTGATTAATGTAGGCAGTATCAATGAATAAATATGGACATGGTTGATATGGCCAAAATCCAGGAGAGCCATATGAGTTGAATGTTTAAGAGCAAATATACCACCATTCCATCTTGTGGAAACAAGACCAGCCTGAGCCTGAGAGTTTATTTCATTTACTATGAAAATTATTTGGGAAATACTATTTTGTCAAGGAAAACTGCATGAATCCCTTCAAATTACAAAAGGTTGTAACCTGAGACTTCCAGGTACCAAAAGCAGAGTTAGCTTATGGTAAGCATTATTATTATGATATTCAGGAGCAGATTTTTATGTGTCTTGGCCCAGAAGATTATATCTGTCCTTGAAAACACTTACAGCCTCAAAACAGTGATCATCCACTGATAATTTATTATGTTTCACATCAGTTAATTTAAATGAAGCTTTTCAGAAGTATGCTAATTTAAAGAGTTTCATAGTCTGTGTATGATTAGGAGGATTGTCACTTACTTGTCTCCGTAAATTTACTGAAGTTTTGTATATTCCATACCTTCAAAATGCAGAAACTAATCAAGCATAAATCTTGATAGCTATGCCAAAATAATTGGCTGCTAAAATGCATTAGTAAGGCAAATTCATATTAGAATATGTTGCATGAATCTGCAGTAAGATCACGACAGCTTTTTACTTTTCATCTCTTTCCTTGCCCATGAATTGAAATCCCACTATATGTATTATGAATGCTCCATAGGTACAAAACCACATCTGCAACTGTGAAGTTTTCTCTTGTATAAAAATACTTCTTCTTTTACTCACTCTGAAAAAGTATTGTGTTTTTGCAGGCATGTAAGAAAGATCATGTTACGAGAAGGATCCATCTGGTCCTTCTTTCTGTCTCTTACACTCACATCTAAATGGTATCCACAAAACAGGCCAAACAATACTTCATAAAACTTCCTTGCTTTCTAATTATATTTAGTTCTAATGGTGTCTTTGTATTTAACAACTCTCAATGTATTTTTCTTGCAGCAAGTTCCCCCATTGCTTTGAAACTTAAGCAAAATTCCAGAGTCCACATCCTCTGTCAGAGGTACACAAACTAATCATATATCATACAACAAACAGCTTCCCTTCATTTGTTTTGAATTCAACCTTACAAAATTGACTGCATGTTAACCTCTTCAAAGAATTCAGAAAGCACTGCAAAATATCAGCTTTATTTAGAGAAGCTGTGTTGATTTCTCTTTGTTCAATATGGGAAATTCTCTCTGAGTTCAGTAAATCTGCTCCTACAGTTTTGCCTGTACATGTCAGTCATATCCATCCTCAGCTCCCCTAGACTCCCTGGAGAACTTTTGGGAAAAAAAATCAGTGTTGTATTATACCTCCAAGCCTTCTTGTGCCACAGTGGTTTGAAGCAAAATATTGCACATCATAATAGTTCCCTTATTTCATTCTTCAGGCTCTTGGGCATGTAACAGCTAATCCAAATGATTTGTTGCTGTTGTGTCTGTTTGTTCCACAACTGCTTCTATAGCTAATTTAACCTTCTCCTGAGTCTCCTATAAAGTTCTAGGATAGAAAAAAATCCCCAGTTTTTCTACACTAATGACAAAGAAAAAAATATATTAAGTTTTATATTTGTGATCTTATCTTTTCTGAGCACTTCTGTATCTCAGTTCTGGGCTGGCTTTACACAGTTCCTCTCAGGCTTTTTGCCTCCAGATGTCTTAAAAGACAATTATTATTAGTTTGTTTGCAGAGATTTATTCAAACTCATTTTTTGTCTTTTTTATTGTGGTTTTATAGGTAAAGCAGATTTTATGGTTCTTTCTATTGTCCTTCCTGAGACACAACTTCATTTTTTTGAAGTATGTCTTCTTGCTTTTATTAGCTATGTTGTTTGCCCTTACAGATTTGTCTTTTAATGGATATGTGCATTTGCTGTGGGTCTTCTAAATGGTATCCCTAGATAGCATCCACACCACCCATAGTGATTTAACAGTCTCAGCTATCTCATTCAGAATTTCTATAGTAATATGCCTCAGTTTTATTTATTTCCACTTTCTTGTTAGTATTCTTTATTTAACTGAATACAGCCATCTTGTAATTCTGGCTTTTATTGCTCCTGCACAAATATTGCATTTAAACAAATCATAGTTGCTGTAAAATTTAGAATAACTAGGGAACTTTCCCTGACTAGCTAATGTTAATGCTGTTCTCTTTTTTAAGTCTTAGTTGAGAGAGATTCCTTTCACAACCATCATTATTCCTCCACTGATAAAGTCTGCTGTAAGTTTCCTGTGTTTTTGGCTCCTTGATACTATGCTGCCTGACTGATTTTCTTCTTTCCCACAGATATTGAACACAGGTATTATGCTGATATTCTTGTTTAGCATTAGGCATTAAAGATACTTATACTAGTTCCCATTTTAACCCTTGGCTTTCTATTATGGCTTGCTTTCTTTCTCCTCTTTACTGGTCCCTAGTTTGATTCTGTATGAACTACCACTTCTGCATTACCCACTGGGCTATCATCTCCTTTGGTAGCATTCTCCAGTGAAGAATGCAGAATTCTCATCACTGCACCCTTTGTCTGAACTGCATACCTTTGCATTTTTTTTTTAATTGTGCGTTTTACAACACCCGAAAATTCTCCTGAACCTTTCACTAGGTATCACAATGGTTATAGAAAAGTTTTTAGACTTTCAGAAGCCTATTCTTCTTATGGCCAAAATGAATTTTGCATTTTTCCTATTCTTTAACATGTGCCCCACATTCTGATATTGTGACTCATTTCTCCTCACCACTTTTTCTCAGACAGGCATTTAAAGCTCTGCCTTTCAGTCTTTTTCTCCTGATTGTACATGGTGAGACTGCTTCTGACTATGTTACTATGAATGCCCTTAACTTTAGGTTTCATTTGCTAGCCTAAATTTCAATCCTAAGACTTCTTTATTTTGTCAGACCTCACATGGTATCTCCTTTAGTTTCATGACATGCCGCCGAAGCACTTGTGGGATGCTCCAAACCCGATCAATAAGCAAATCATCCCAGAGAAACTCTTTGTACCAGCATTCCTACTGTCTTCATCCTCAGGGCTTATTAAACTGCCCATCGTTCCAGTCTGCTCCTTCTTTTAAGCTGGAAACCCTGCTGTTGGAAAGGTACCATGGCTACAAGGGGAAATAATGTATCTGTCTGGAGACCGAAAACTTAGTACATTGGCAAGCTTCATGTGTGCAGTGCTCATTCCCATTCTGCTTTTCAGTTGTATATGTCACTTCCTTTGTTGTTAGTGGTCTTAGTATTTTATATTTTATTGTATGCTTTCATCTACTGTGGTGGTGCAAAAATGCACAGGCTTCACATAATGTCAGTTTTCGTGACACAGAGAAATCACGGAATATATCATCCTCTTTGAAGAAGATAGCCTCGAGGTCTCATTTAATGCATGAATTGCAGTTATGACATCTTTGCCCAGTTTTTGCTACGAAGGAGCAGAAAAAATCACACACAAGAGACCTAGCTTGTCCTGTACTTTGCATGCTAGTAAGGCTGAAAACCTTTCTATTATATCAAATGTCGCAAAAGACAAATTACAGCAGTGACTCTCAACAAAACAGAAGAGAATAAGACTGGAAGTTTGTACTGATATTGAAAATAGCAAACATTTAACATGGCTTACAAGCTAAAATGTCAGTGTGGGTACTCCAGTGCATTGGTCAAGCCCTTTTTTTTTTTTTTTTTTTTTTTTTTTTTTTTT
>VZTE01003054.1:7380-28546 GCA_013397775.1 Eulacestoma nigropectus | reverse complement strand
CCCCAGGTGAAGGGTCCCTCAGTTGGGCTCCTCTGCACAGCGGAGGATGGGCGGTCACTGCGCCTCTCACCAGAGGCTTTTCCAGCACACACCCAAAGCCTCTCTCCCCCCACCCTTTGCTGCGAGGGTCTGTGCGAGCCTGGCAGCTGATAGCCCTGGGGCTGTGGTCCCCACCCTGGAGGTGTTAAGCTTGTGCTTTGTGAATGGCAAACTTTGTAAAAAAGTTATAAAATTCCTTCATGAAAATGTTTAAGTCATAAACTATAATATTTCAGTCTATGACATATAGCTAAAAGGATACTTGTGCAGAATTTTATTTTATGTGAAAAATAAGTCTTTAAAATCGGCTCTGCATAGGTGCCAGATTCAGGCCTGGCGAGAGATCAGGAACCCTTAAGTGTTGCTGGGATTGAGACCTCCAGTATTCCTTTACTCATCGTTGGTCAACAAAGCCAGGAAGTGCAGACTGAAAAAAAAGACTAAAACTCTTTTAACACAAACTGCTGCAGGGTTAATGTATTTGCATCACATTATCAGGACCACAGTTTTGCAAAGGGCTTATGCCAAAGAAGCCATGATATAGATTACCTAATCAAATAAGACAATATTAAACTTCACAGGCTAAAGTTTAAGTTTATTTTCTAAACTTAGTAAAGCTGAAAAAAAAAAAAATCTTCACAGCAGAAGTAGAAGAACATATATTATTAATATTTGGAAGAAGCTACATTGATAAATAATACATTACAAGCTTGCAAAAAAAGGTAACACAGAACACCTTCATCTCATTGAGGGTCCTTTAAGGAGACAGGCAGGTTTGGATGTGTTATCAGCATCCAGTGATGAAAAACCACTGACTATCCTGCTGAACATGGAATTTTTTATTTAGAACCTGTGCTTTTGAACATATTCAGTGGGGAACCCCCACCTTGCATGTCTTGTAGTAATGAGGAGTGTAATAGAGAGGAAACCTCTAAACATATATTTCTGTCAGAGTTGTTTGACCTGCAGGTATCTATTGGCCCACATTTCAGAAAACTGACACTTCAGAAAATGGCTATTTTCTTTAAAACTAGTAGGAAAAAAATAATCTGAATTATTTTATTATTAAAAATTATTTCCAGAAGTGTTTTTTTGTCTTCTCTGGCTCTGCATTAGTCCAGCTCCTTTCTGCGTTGCTGTGCATGTTTCATTGTTAAAGATAGAACCTTTTTGTAAATATTAAAATAAATATTTCATACCAAAGTTTGATTTTTGCCAAAACCAGAGAAAAAAAAGTAAGGCAAAGAATGAGAAGGTAAGTACTTTTCCTATCATAACAACATTGTTCAATCAATTGAACAAAAATTTGCTGTAACACAACATTGCCTTTGAAGAGAGAAGAGTGGTCAAAAGCTGCATACATGTAGGCGTGTACCCTGGTCCAGAAGGGAACTGATGGCCTTTCTCTCTCAGCTACCTACGTATATGATAGCTGGCTCAGTAAAAAGATAGTTCAGCACATCATTCCTGAAAGCTAATGGGCTAACCCTTAACTCATCAAGCAATGGACCAGTCTGAGCAAGCTGCCAGGATAGCACTGGCTTGTTTCCAATTCTTAAAATAAGCTTCAAGAAAAAATGGATGGGCTATATTTACTTCAACATTTAAATGACAAAAACTATATAATTAGTTGGTATAAATTATGCTTTGTGGAATCAAACCAATTAAGTGAAGTGGTGGATTCATATTTTGTAAGTTTGCTATGCTTCAGTTTCCCTGTCTCTTTCTTTTGTTCACTGCTGACAGAGTGAGTGTGAAAGCATTTTAGAGAAATAAACCCTTATATGCTGAGCAATAAAAGCACACGTGAATCATTTTAGTCAAAGGAATAGTATGTCTTTTTATTTTAATATGACATAAATATGCTTTTAGAGAATAAGGCCCTGACATAGAAGAAATGCACTTGTATTTTTAAATTTATACAGTTTTTATTCTGATATTAGCAAATAAAAGACCATTTCAAGTGTCTTATGAAGTCAGCAGTAAGTTTGGTTTATTTTTAAGGTGTGTTTTTTTAAGGTGACAGTCCCTGAATTTGCTTATTTTATCTCAAAAGAACTATTTGGATAAAGCTATGTTTTATCACATAATTTCCAGCTGACAGAATTCAATTTTGTGAAAGAATGATTAAAAGCTTTTTCTAGTAGAAGAGAAATTAATTAATGTTTGAACCCAATACTTGAATTTTGTCCACTTGTGCATGTCTTAGCTTTAAAAAAATGCATCTCTGATGGTCAGAAACCATTATCTCAGGGCTGCTTTGCAACCACATTTAAAATATTCAGACAGCTGTAGAGAAATGCCTAGACATCACAAGGGCCAATTTTTTTTGCTGTCATTGGTCTTTCCAGAAGCACCTCAGTGAAATCCATCAAGATAGTTTGCATAAAAGAGCATGGCAAATTTCCAGAAATGCTAACATGTTTGGAAAGAGAAACACAACTATTCATCTTTCTGGTGGTGACACCTTAAATAAAGCAAGGTTAAAGGACCGTTCCTACAACCTTGCACATCAGTCCATACTGTAGGAGTTTGCAGGTAACTGGATTTGGATTTCACGAGTGGCCAGTACAGTCCATTCCACAGAATATATTAAATCCTCCATTGGAAACAGCAGAGGAAACAATAATCTCAGAGAGAAAAGTTCACAAACAGACGATTCAGAAACAACAACAAAAAAATATCTTCCCTTTATGCAATTTCAAGAATTTCAGTATAAGTAAAAAAGACCTTTTTAAACATGAATTAGCCCTTTACTCCCTTAGTTATATAACCTTGGCATGGCACTTAAATGATCTATTAACTGGATGATCTATTATATAGATATATTATATATTATATATTATATATTATATATTATATATTATATATTATATATTATATATTAAAAATAGGCTTTGCATATTAATACCCTTTAGATTGCATCTATTTTCAGTGATTAGTTATTGGTTTGCAGCTTATTTTAATAGGTATACTGTCAAGTACTACAATCTGTAGAAATATTTAAGAAGAAAGAACAACCAAGTGCTGAACCTGGAATAGCCTGCCTATATATACTTATGCATACACACTTTGTAGATTGAAAATTCTTATTATAGATATTTATTTATATATTATGGGAAGCTTAGTACATCACAGAAATTGCACATGCATTAATTATCCTAGGTTTTACTACATTAAAGCTGGTCAGTTTTTAATTCAGTAAACTAAATGTGGCTGATTCTATTCAAGTGGCTTTGAACAAGTCTAGCTCAGATTGTATTGCAAAAATGGTTCAGAGCAGAGTGCAAGCAAGGGGTCTTCTGGTCTACATGAGATAGAAAGGAAAATCTTTTAACCCATTGCTTTGGATGAGTGGCTTACGAGAGAGAAGTTCCTCAGATAATGGTATCTGCTTTTAAAGATTTCAGAAGAACACAACACAAATCCCACCCAGTGGTGCATTAGAAATCTACACAAAAAGATTGCGCAATTGATAAATTATTCTGTTCACTAATCTAAAAAACTTAAATAATGAAAGCAGTGGTTTGGTTTAAAAATAAGCGATGAAGATTTATTCCCTCCTTACTTGGACAATTTGCTAGAAAACTTGCTCAGGATTAAGGTTCAGATCTGCCTAATTAAGCATTTTAACAAGTCTGTACAAGTTTCTGGGAAGTTATTCTACTCCCTGTAATTTAGATATGGAAGTCTGGCTTCTCTCAGTATTTCTGTTAAAAGTTTTTGTGTTTTATGTACAGCACTTGTATCTTCGTTGGCTCTCAGCATGAAAATGAGTCCACCTTTCATTGATTAAAGGATTTGCCTGGGAGACAAGATGCCCTAATTCAGTTCCAGCATCTAATTACTTATTTTATACCAATTGGGAGATACCTGCACAGGACAGGTGGACAGATTCATCTCAGACTAGCCTGCAGGCAGAGATTAGTTGTGAGACTGAGCCAGGGCTTGCTTTGAATCAGAAAAGGAGGGAAGGTCAAATCCTGATTTTCTCCATCATTGTTAATTTTCTAACGTCCATGCCATAAGACGTAAAAGGAAAAAAGCACTAGCATGGTTTTGTAAACCAAGCTTTTATTGTTTAATGTCAGAAAATCTTATGCAAGTCTGGTTTTCATTTACCTATGCATTTTGGGCAAATTAAAACTGCATTTTTGAGGTGAACATATACTTTAACCAACCATTTCAAACAGCGATGGAAGATAGGAATGCAAAGACTCCAGAAATGGGCTCATGCAGTTGCAAAGCCAATCATGAAAACATCCCCCATGCAAAAGTCCTTATAATTTTGGATTGTAATACCTTTGACTCACTACAGCTTCAACATCAGTAAAACTACAGCCAAATCAGTACAATAATAAATACCAGCTGACCTGTATTTGCACAGGGCTCTTACAGGAATCAGAGGAGAACCAAGGGTAGCTCCTATTTATTCTGGGTTCCTTACAAGACTCACACCTCTGTATTATTTGCACTGTCTCACCTGCCTCACCCTCCTTTGGCCTCTCTTTCTTCCTCATCCTGTATATCCTTATTTTCAATATGCACTCTTTTCTCCCCTCTCCTATGAGAGGCACAAATTTATCCTTGATCTCATTTTCATATTATAATTGGAGTGTGGCCATCTCCTCCTTCAACTCCACAAGTTGAATTTTGTTTTTTTTCTTTTTTTCCCAATGGTAGCACTAAAGAATTTATACTTTGCTGAGGCACCTCCAGCTCTGTGTTTCTCCATATTTTGCTATACTGAAATAATGAGTCTTCACCATCCCAGATAAGCTCTTTACATCTTTATCTTACTTGTTTTGGCCACTACCCTGTCCCACAGCTCAGTGACCCTTGCCTCTTGTTTCTGTTTCACTCACTTGAGTTACACATTTGACAGGTACTCATAAAAAAAAGCCTTGGTATTTTTCTTTTCCCTGCACTACCATTTAATCAGTGCAATTATGGACATTATTATGTGGACTAAAAGAAGGTATAGAGTGGCTTATTACATTTCACTTTTCAAAGCAAAAGAAGGACATGAGAGTATCTGGGAAAGTTCCTGAAGATTTATGTTGTCTGTACTATTACTCTTAGAACAGTCCAGGGTACTGTTTTGACCAACATCAAGTAAAGCTTTCTCAGAAAAATTCAGGGCATTTGGAGAAATTAGTGCAGATCAAAAGCGACTATTTTCTGCAGTCACTTTCCATTAAATTGACCTATTTTGGTGTGGGCAAAAGAATTTAATAACATGGAATTAGGCTGTTCTATATTGGCTGGCTTCTGGGCCACAGAGTACGGCTGGTACATGAAATTTCTTTGTGCATTTGTAGTTTATTGGAGCCTCTGCTTTGCAATCCAGGCCATGCAGCCCTCTTTGGCTCACGTACCCCACAGTTAAGTAGCCTTCTGTCATTATTTGTATGTGTGCAACCTAAAGGATTTAAAACAAAATTTAACCTCTATAAAATTTTCTATTTACACTTATGCCAACATCCTCTTACTTTTTTGTTATTCCTCTTCATATCAGAATTCTTCACACACTTTTAGTAAAAACTGATTTGCCCCTAAAGTTTCTCTAGAAACTTCTTTTATTTTTTTTTTTTGTAGCTGTCACTGTTGCATGTTCTTAATCATAAAGCATTGTGAACAGTGAATCATTTTATTCAGACTGAATAACTAAATTCCCAATAAAGCATAATAATTGAAAGAAAATTGAGAAATAAACTGGAGGGGGAGATACTCAATCACCACAGATTCTCAAAACACTAAATGTTTAGTAAATTCTTTGTCTGCTGCACTTATATTGTTTTTTAACTCTCTCAAGAATGCATAAGTAGCAAAGGTTATCCGAGGACTGTTTGGAGTACTGATTGAATGAAACCAAAAACATGTTTAAACGTCTAAACTGAGAGACAGTGAACCCTTAGCTGCAAAGCAGAGCATAAACCCAAATACAGCTGTTTCTTTATACTAGTCCATAGCCAGTGAAAAATATAGGTAATTTCTCACTGGCTAAAATGTAGTGCTCAGATTGCGCTGTAAACAATAATTCAAGAAATACAAATGAGCACAATAGTGGTTAGAAGTTAAATGTTATCTATTTGTCGTAACATTCTGCTGTTAATTCATTTCCCTCCTATCATCTCTAAGTGGTAATTGATCATTAACAGAAAGATGAGGTAAATTGTTTTTAAACACTATAATTATCATCATAGTAGATTATTATCATAAATAATTGTATTTTACATCTGCTACCTTATGTAGAGAAGGTGCAAATAAAAACAGTTCATAGAAATTCAACAACCTTTGGCAGGAATCATGTCATTCATTCCGCTACAATGTGTTTTCTGTAGGAGTGACAAAGAAATTATTCATTCAAAACACAGAGAGTATTTAGATTGGATGCATGAAATTACCCACAGTAACCTTGGCATGTCTTAAAAGCCTCATGCATCTCCGCCTACTCTGATATTGAAAAGTAGCTAAGGCTACAGATTTAACAGCATGGGGTTGCCTTGCATTGCTTTGAGAATTGGTTCCAAAGTGACTCACTGACAACAATGTCACTTGCTGTGTCACTACCAGTTCTGGCAGCATCTGTCTTTTTCCCTGAGGTCTTCCCTCCAAGTAAGAAATCAACATACCCTTTCTGCTCCTAACCATGGTGAGCTTACTTTCTGAAAATTTAGACTACAGGGCAACATAAAGTGAAGCAGACCATATGTAATTATGTAATTATAATCACAATAGTTTAGGCTCATGATTTTCAGAAATATCTAAGAACTGCAGTTTTACTCAGCTTTTCAGGAGTGCTCCGCTCCTTGTAAAAGCATTAAATGGGATGCCCAAGTGCTTGCAACAATCCAAATGTTCCTAATGACAGCAGTAGGAGCTGAGCTGAAGATACCAAGCAGTTTGTCCTCTGTGAGTCCAAAATACGTCTTTAGTTAAATGTTTGCATAAAGAAAGCTATAAAAATAAAAATAAAATAATAGAAATATTCTAGAGTATATATATTTTAAGTTTTGTCTTGAATTCATGACAATTATTTTATTCTCCATGGCTTCTATGGAAAATTTGTTTAATTTGTAAATGTGACTGCCAATGCTCACAAGAGAAGGATCTGTAATTAACCACTCATTACTTTTGCATTTCATTGCAAAATTAGTAGTATTTAGATAGAGATCATTTTAGACACTTAAATTGGAAAACGTAAACATCACTTGTGATAAGCTGAGCATACTTTCTATAAAGCATAAGAGAATACAAATGCAAAGTACTCAATTGCTATCCTATTGTATCACTATTTTCTAATCTATATCACACACTAAATCACAAATATTTAAGGAAACTGCATAGAGTAAACCAAAACTTAAAACAAAGTATAGCAAACTATTTTGAACTTATACTTGATTATTTCACAATTTTATCTTTAAAAGTAATAATTTTCAGCCTCGGCGTGTGCCTACATGGTGAAGAAAAGTAATATGAAGTTTAGGGAAAAAACATTTGCATGAAATGTACCCAATGAGTATGTAAAAATCAAGTCTTCACAAGGAGTTTTTTGAGTAATACAGATGTTGAGCATGCTTTGTTTAGGTGATTTTAGGGACTCAACTGAGGTGTGACTTGGAGGACTTAAGATAGGAACCTAATTTCCTTAGTCGATGAAGAGAAAAATTATTCTTCCAATAGAGAAGATTTAGAGCACCTGGCTTAGATCCTAAAGTAAATGGCTTGACCATATTCTTCAGAGTGAATGAATTGTAGTAAAAATTGTGTTTTTATATCTTGTGCCAGAGTGATAAAGAAAATATGAAAAGGCTCTGGCAAGATATTTAAGAAGCAGGGTTGTTAAGCTGAGCATTACAAACTCTATGTCCCATCCCTGACAATATACTTTTTATCATGTTAATGTTTCACATGTATCTTTCAATTTAAATTTTATAGAGGGAATAAGTGTATTGATTTACTTCATGGTGACGGTGTGATCACTGGAATATTACCAACCGACCTACCTGATAAATGTCAATTACATGCTGCCTGGTATTCTGAAAAAGGAAAGATATCTTCTCCTGAAAACTTTTTTTCTATCCATAAGGCATGCTACACCTTGATAATTCTTTATAACCACTATGTAATTTACATAAAAAACAATTGATTCAAGCTATTAGACTATTTTCCAAATAATTCCCCAAAAATTATTTCTCTCGTATTATTTTGTTTGGTAGTTATTTCTGATCAGTAGACTGGATATTAGCAGAACAATTTTTCACTGGTTATGATACATAGTGAAACTGATCATGTGGAACTGGTTTTCCACATAAGGCCTCAGAGTTACAGAAAACTACACTGTCTAATACATAAGTGCATTGGTAAAGTCAGATTTTTCACAAAAAGGGGAAGTGAAAAAGGTGGGATCTTTCATATACAACAGTAACATCAGGATTAAAGCTGTTACTTGGGAACTTGATTAGTTCTCCTCAGCCTGTTGTAATATGGAAACTCCATATTGTCTAGAAGAAACTCTTCTTTATAAACTTGAGGAATTTCTAGAACTGAGCATTTTCTTCCCCTCTTGGTAAAACTATGCTACCATACAAATATGATTTAAGATCTTCAAAGCAGATTAAGTATTATCCTTGCCTCAGTATTAGGACACATATCTGAGTGTGCGTGGCTCCAAACAAATGCTTCTATAATTATTTCTACGTTATGCTGTTAAACAGAGTACTCTCTGTTGCAACAAGTATTGCCTATGCAACAACCAGCACTCTTTGGAGGCAAAAGCTGGGGGCTTGACAATCTTGAGCTTAGAAAGTGAACTGGTATTTCTCGTTTCCTGAACCCTTGTTCCAACAAGGGGGATATTAATGTCCATGGAATTATTCTCTGACATGCTGTGGGGAGGTTTATTTTTAGAAAGCTATATGACAACAACACCTTATCAGTAGAAAAAAACCCAGCAAATGCTTATACTGAATATTTCAGTAGTCAGAAATTGTACCAGTATGATGAACATAATTTTCCCTTTAGGTAGGTGGAAGGAGGATGGCGTCAAAAACACAGTCTGCTAGCTCACCTCAGGGGGTGATAGAGTTCTGGCTCAGGAACCGCCAGCTCTGGGGAAGCTCCATCATGTGGATTATCCTGAACTAGGGTAGGATCAAACTCAAAATAAGTTTTATTTCTGCTCATTTTCCCTTAAAGTACTGGCAACCCTTGGACATCCACCATCTCTGCGGTATTGCGAGATGTATTTTTCTAGGTGTGGACTTTGGAATCTGCAGAAGAGAACCAGAAATTTTTAAGCATTGTTATGTTATGTCTAATGACGCCATAAGCCCTTACTCAGAGCAGTGGGTTAGAGACTGGAAGGAGCCTTTCCATAACTGAAATTTCACAAGCCCATCCCAGGTCATGCGTGACCTGCATCAGACACATGGTGACAAAGCCTGGCTTTTTTTCCCCACACGAGGTCCCAGCCCCTCTGCAGGGCACAGAGCCACGTCTAGATGAGGTAAGAATTCATCTCACTGCTGTGCTAAATCACATCTCCCTAGTTTTAGGAGCATATGCATCAGATGCTGCTATTTATTAGGCTGCTTAGCTGTAGCTGATGTAGCAGGTTTAATATATCGAGTATATGCTTATGTATTTACATTATCCTTTCCTTTGCGTATTACACTGTAGTTAAAACACTAGTGAGAAAATATGAACTGTTGTCTTATGATTCTTCCTCAACAGACAGAAATCAGTGCCTTTACAGCCTGGGTCTGGATAAAAATTAAAATGTCTTAGTAATTTAAGATAATAAGAATATTACAATACACTATCTGTTGGGTTTGGGTTTTGTTGTTTGGTTTTGTTTGTTTTGGTTTTTTTTCCTGAGGAATCATTAAGGATTTAGATGAAAGAGACATAAATTCTTTCATTTCAGCGTTTTTGCCTTTAAGAATCATGCTATCATGATCCACTGCAATGCAATACCTTGGCAATTGCCAGAAAGCTGAAAAAAGTACAGACAAAGAAAATTCAGGAGAGAATAATCTTGCACAGTACAAGTATGGTGACATTAGAAAAAAAGTTTGAATAGCATTTACAGCTGTTTGATTAAAGGGCATTATGCATTTAAGTCCTCTGATGCTAACCTAGGTTATTTCTTAATGGTGGTTTTGCTGATGAGAAGCAATGATGGTTTTCATTTGCTATTCCTATCAGACCTGAAAAGTTTTTTGGTAAATGGTGGTGTAAACTGCAAGTGTGGAGAAACAACAACAAAACAAGCTCTCTTTGTAAGTAAAAAACAAACAAAAAAAACACCTAACCTCTTTGTAAGTAAAAATCAAACCCCAGAACAGCTTTTGAGCCTTAAAAACTAAAACTAATCTAATCACGCCAGAGGAACTGTAAATGTGTGCTGTATTTCAGTCAATATGACTGATTACCTGTCACTTACTCAGCTCTGATTTCTTCCCGTTGTGTGCTTTGGAACCATCTTTGTTTTAGACACTCAGAGGCAGCGTGTATGAATTGTTAGCTCACCTCTGCCCCGTTTTCCTGAATGCTTTTGGGGCTAAGTAATTAGCCCTGTCACTTATTTCAGCTTAAAAGCTTCAGCAGCATCATCACTCATTTATTTTTATCATCCTCATTGATGCCACTCAACCTGAAACAAAAAGTCCTGACCAAGCAATATTTATTGCTACCAGCTTTCCTATACATGAAAATATCCCAACTTGCATGCAATATATGCAACTAAAATCAGCAAAGGGGGCAGCTAATTGTATAGTTCAGTTTCATACTGCAGTTTGAGGAAAGTGAGGGCTTTCTCCTTTGGTACATCCCAAAAGACGGGAGCAAACTTAGAAAACACATTTAAAAGAGATTTATGCAAGCAGAAGAAAGATTTTTGTTGGCAGAGAAGTCACATCAACAAAATTTGACAGTACTGTTGGAGCAGCGTAACCAGCTGCTGCATAAGTTTGTCTGAGCTGCTTGTTCCATCATTCCTGGAAGCTGAAGAGAACAAGGTTTTCAGGACCTTTGGGAGTAAAAGGCTATTACTCAGGCCTGTTTCAATATACCTCTATAGCAAATGGAGGTAGTAGTGTATACAGGCAAAATGGACAATATAAATGAATAATGCTAAACTGTCACAGCAAGTCCACAGTAAGAAGTAATGTCTCCTGGAAACAGAAAAATAAAAATTTACAAAACTTTCTATCTCATTTCATGAACAGCATATATTGACCATTTCAAATGTCCTCTGTACAAAGACCAAGCCTGTTCAAGAAGCATTTGGATGACACTCTCAGGCACATGGTGTGGTTCTCAGGGTGACCTCTGCAGGGTCAGGAGTTGCAGTCAGTAACCGTGATGGGTCCCTTTAGCTCAGCATATTCTATGATTTTACTATTTGAGGGAGGGGAGGGAGGAAATGAGGATTACATTATTTGTTTTAATTTATTTTATTCTGAAAGTATGTTGTCACAGTAGAACTGTTAACAGCTTCCATATGCTGTGAAGATAATATAACAGGAGGACAACGGCACTGTAATTACATACTACATCTTCAGAAATCTCTTGAAGGATTGAAGATTGCTTCAGAGTTTTAAATTAATCTGAATGACCTCATCTTTATTGCTGTTGAATTTCTGGAACTGATGAAATGCCAAGTCATTGAAAATAACTGATAAAAGCCTAAACAATCAGAAATGAGTGATATAGCCTTTCTTTGACTTAATCTAAGTTCCCTATGCTTTGCAGCCAGGTACAATATTGTATAGGGAAATGTTTGTTTTAATGAATCTGAGTGATCTTCAGATCACTAAAAATAGATCAATTTGGCAAAGATGGAAAAATCTATTATCATATGCTCTTACATTTCACATTCGCTAAAATTGTGCATATAAACAGCAATTGCTGCATCAGTAATTTCTGTTATCTGATATAAATGCCTGTAAAAGACCTGGACATCAGGGCTAGAACTATGTTGCGGAAACTTAATATATGATTCAAGTGTAGGCAAAGGCCTTTTTGGTCTCTTTTCTGCATAACTTGCGTAGCAGAGACCCAGTAATACATGTGTTTGTAACTGACATTAAATTACAGGAGGATTTGTGATTGTATCATGAATAACATGTTACAATTCTATTCTTTACTTAAAACCACTGAATTACAGCTAAGAAATAGCTGAGGCTATCTTGTCATGACACCATTTTGTGCCATAATAATCCTTTCCTGCTATTAGAACAACACTAAGTAGTACAGCTGCCTTTAGTATGTTCCCTTGGAAAAAAAAGTAGTGAAATGATTGCTCGATCTTTAGTAGCTCAGGCAATGAGTAATACAAAGCTATACACGTTGATGTCCAGAAGTGAATGCTGACATAAGCTGACTTTACTTACGGGGATTTTCTCTAACAAAAAAGGCAAATTTTGCCTTCTGGTATACTTTGCATACTGATGGGCAGAAGGGGGAAGCAAACAGAAAAGATTTTTTCAGAGCCAATCAAACAGAAAATTATATAGGTGCAATAGCCCAAATGACTAGCTCATAAAAGAGTAAGCTTGTTCCTAATCCAGCAGTGCTAATGTCATTTTGTTCCTCACCTGAAAATACAGTAAAGCTGAAAAAGCTGACACAACATGCATTGTAATGAGATAGCAACAGGGAACAGCGTTTGCTGTTTAATTCAGCGGCTGAATGCGAAAGTCATCTATCCTGCTGTTACATAATATGCAGCTTCTCAGAGCCTCACTCTGTGATGTGTGACTGAACCACTGCCGGGTGGAAATCTCTGAGACACCCCCCTAACGTGCCTCCCAATAGTCACAGTTGCCTGTCCTGCTATACTATTGAAAAAGAGGTGCAAATTTCCTCCTACGTGTCACATGTAGCAGAACCGAGCAGGCCACTGTCGATGTTTTCTGCAGGGGCTGCTCTGTGAGAGCTGTGGGACACTGACCCAGGAAAACAAAGTGGACCCAGGAAAACAAAATGATGCGGCTAGATTTGTTGAGGGACAGGATGAAGTGAATCAAACATCCTGGGCTCAAAACCAGCTCCAAAAGTTGCTGCCGGTTTTGACAGTGAAGACTGCTACATGAAGAAAGGCGAGTGCTGCCTGCCCACTGGTCGTAAATGGTCGTGGTGGTGTTCACTGGCAGCTGAGCAAAGTAACAACTCCAGCGAGAGGGGCAGCTAAGCAGGCAATACTGGCACGTCAGGAGCAGTGAAATAAGTCAGGGCACCATGTTACAAGCCTAGGCCTGCTGCTACTGCTGTTGCTAAAATCAAGGCTGCCTCAAAGTACTTTGGACTTTTTCTTTTAGCTCTATTAACTATTGCATCTAGCATTTTTCAACATAGCTGTTCCCCTGAATCAAACCATTTTCTCCTCAGATGACAGTGGCAATACTCATTTTAAAAGTGTGTAATTTTTTGTTGGTTTTTTTTGTTTGTTTGTTTGTTTGTTTATTATAACTTGTAGTTAATAATCTGGAAGTAAAAGTGTTCTAAGCTAAAGATTGTTTAGCTCTGAAATTTTAGTAAGAGCACCCTCTGGTGGTTCATGTATGAACAATACTCTAGCTCTTCCTTCCATAAAGAATTGTACATATATTTATAATATTGAATTATAAAGAAATGCGTGGAAATTTTTCCCAGTGAATTTTCCTTTCAACTACTATGAAAGTCATAAATATATTTTCGAAAAAAAAAATCAGAAGAAGGAGGAAAGTGCTTATAAACATGTACTATCTATAAGTACAATTTAATTCAAAAGAGAGTCAATCACATGAAAAATTAAAGAGAGAAATATAGATAGAAATCTCAAGATATATAGATGCTAAGGCCTTTACAGTTGCAATGGACAAAATCTAGAATCTAGGGGAAATCAATAGGTAAAACACTAATATATTTTTTAAAACTCTTGTTGTTTTAAGATTATTTAAATATTTTTATTTTGCACAGGCTCCATGATTTTAATCAGAAATCCTGTGTTAATTACCAAGAAATCTCAAGAATGACTGTCTACCACTTTGTCACAGGTATCTTCCATTTAAAAGTACCTGAGACCTCTCACGTTGGTTCTGCTATTGGACGGATCAGAGCTGTGGACCCTGATTTTGGGAAAAATGCAGAAATTGAGTACAACATAGTTCCAGGAGATGGAGGAAACTTGTTTGACATCACAACAGATGAGTACACCCAGGAAGGAGTCATTAAACTGAAAAAGGTATGTGGCACCAATGGGTGGATGTGCCTATGACTCAAGTGAGAAACGAGGGTTTATATCTCTATTTTAACCCATGGTTATGATCTTCTTTTCAAATGCATTAGAGTTTAGTCTTTTATTTCACATGCAATCATGTATGGCGTTTCATAAACACTGTCATGGTGAAGAAGTAATTCTTTTCCCTTCTAGAAAGTACAATTTATCTTTTATAGGAAGTTTTCTACCTAAAACCATACAAAAAACCATTTTAGTTCAGAGCATGGAGTGAAAAAGCTATATTTCATGTTAGATACAATGTCTTTCATTTTGACTTATAAGCATTTTATTTTGAAAATTCTGACTTTGTGTTTGCTATTTGAATATTGAATCTGTTGTACAGTAATATGGTGGACAGTTTTTATTCAGGGCAGAAGAGTCCCAAATGGTTGCAAACAGCCATGTCCTGCTTCCAGTCTCATGACAGTGTCCCAAATAGCTGGTTATTAGGTACTTAAGCAGGGGAACACACTGCATCTCAGCAGTTCATGTTGCTTTAGTACTCTAGAATAAATTGAAGATTACTGAATTTATGAATTTCAAAGATGGAAAGGACGCATTCATTTAGAATTTAGTGATTAAAGCACTCAGTAGGAGAAATCCAAAACAGGGAATGTCACATTTTAACCAGTTGTTATTTTTTGAGCCTAGGCATTTACATATACACCAATGATCAACTTGTTCAGTAGAAAGAAATCTGAGCCACATTTTGGAAGGCACAGTTATGTTTTAAAGACAGCTCAGGCTTGTAGCTGTAAATTTTGTAAAAAAAACCAAACTATTAGCTGAACACTTCACAAGAGTCTGAGAAGGAAAGAGTTCTGGACACGTGTATTAAGAAAAGCTTTAGGAAAAGTGAAGCTTTAATTCCAACAAAATTTAGAATGTAGGTACTTAACTTCTCTTGGCTCTGACCATAGATCTATATTTGCATTATATTCATTCTAATAATGGAAGTCCTGGCTTCAACCTCCTGACTTGGGAAATAGTAAATTATCCATGGGTGCATTAAAGGACAAGATGATGTCAAGTCACTGATTCTTCTGCTAGTTTTAATGGCATAAAACAGAAGCCACCATACACACAGGAAGCAATTTGTCAATGAGACACAAAATCTTTGACCTCTTCACACCCCACTTCCTTTCTGACTAAAAGTTTGAGTGTACTGTTTCCTTCTAATGGGAATTTGTAGACTGTTTCATTTTTAAAAACCCTTCTGATCACCTTTTTTCCTCTATGCAGATGACTCAAAAATGGGTCCATCTGGAGCTGTCAGGCTGAGCAGCTGCATATCCCTCCATATGCACTGCCAGTTAGAAATTGTAGTGAGTGGGAACCATTAAAAAATTAAAATTTGATCATCAAGAGCAGATTTTTGATAGAATTCAGTTCTCCTTGTGTTAGTCCTAAGCCTCATCTGTGCTACTTGTTTTTATACATAGCAATAGAATTTTCTATACATGTGGTTAAGTGCGTATACTACTCACTGCTGGTTGTCCAGGTTGGCAGTGATGATGTTGATAAGAAGGGTGCCAGGGTAATTAAAAAGGACTGCAAGACTCTGGGTCGATTGGTTCATGGGACAGTAGTGCAGGCAGTGTTCAGCTCAATTCCTTCAGTAGCAGACACGAATGATAAAAGGAACAGGAAATAACGTTATCAATAAGTGGCTTCAGGGCTGGTGGAGCACAATTTTGGTTTTTTTGATCATGGGGAAACTTTTACGGCATAAGGTCTGTTCGAGTCAAATGGGCTCCATCTATCTAACAAGGGCAAAATGATTCTAGCCCATGAGTTGGCAGGGTGGACTGAGAGGGCTTTAAACTAGGTTCAGAGGGGGAAGAAGATGAAACCAGGCTCTCCAGAGCTGAGCCTAAGGATGGTATGCAGAGTCAGGGGTGAAATCAGCCCAGCTGAATGGCACGTACATTAATGCACCCAGCATGGGTAACAAACAAGAGGAGCTGGAAGCCATGGTACAGCAGCAAAGCTATGACGTAGTCACCATCACAGAAACGTAGTGGGATGACTCACATGACTGGAGGGCTGCAATGGATGGCTACAGGCTCTTCAGAAGGGACAGGTGAGGAAGGAGAGGCAGTGGGGTGGCTCTGTCTATTAGGGAGTCTCTTGACACAATAAAATTTGAGGACAGTGATGATAAGGTTGAGTGCCTATGGGTAAGGATCAGGGGGAAGGCCAACAAGGCAGACATCCTGGTGGGAGTCTGTTATAGACCGCCCAAGCAGGATGAAGAGCTGGATATATTATTCTATAAGCCGCTGGAGGATGTTCCAAATCACCAGCCAGGGGTGGGGCCCCACTAGCCCTTCTGTTTACAAACAGAGAAGGGTTGGCGGAAGATGTGGTGGTCGGTGGCCATGTAGGGTACAGTGACCATGAAATAATAAGAGTTTTCAATTTTCGGTGAAACAAGGAGGGGCATCAACAAAAACTTCTACACTGGATTTCTGGAAGGCAAACTTCAGCCTATTCAGGATGCTGATCAGAGAGTACCTTGGGAAACAGCCCATAAAAACAAAGAGGTCCAGGAAGGATAGACATACCTCAAGAAAGAAATCTTGAAGAATCAGGAGCAGGCTGCCCCTCTGTGCCTAAAGACGACATAGCAGGAAAAACAACCGACCAGTGTGGGCAGGGAGATTTTGAAGGAGCTAAAGGGAAAAAAGAGGGTACATAATCTTTGGAAAAATGGGCAGGCAACTCAGGAAATGTTTGAGGGTTGTGTCATTAGGGCATGCAGAAAAATAATTAGAGAAGTGAAAAAAAAAAAAAAATGACACAACCACTTCTAAATCCAGATACTTTAGAGTTGGTCATTGTATTTAATCTTTCCAGCAACAAGATAGAGCATAATCTGAACTAGGGAACTTTTACAACAGCAGAACTTTGATCAATTTTGCCTAATGTAAATGATAGATCTCTGTCACTGAACATGGGGGGAACACTGTAATCCTAATCCTTTCTTAATCTTCACCATAGTGAGAGAGGACAGTGAGAAAATATGAAGATCAGGAAATACCAGCTTTGTTATATGCAGGAGCGTGGAAAGAAGATAAACCAAACACAAAGGGCCTCCAGCAAAGAATGCCTTTATAGTGACCCTACGCTTTGTCTTTCACAAAACTTTTCACAGGGAAAAGATCCCTTTCACAAAACTTTAAATCATCCAAGTGTTTTAAGACATTTTGGAATCATCCAAAATCCATCCACTTAGGTTGTTTGCTAGATCCAGGGTTAAACAAGAGCAATCCAGATTCTTAAAGACATTGTTCACTCAATTGTCTTTTATATCTTCTACACTTGTAGTAATATAAATGCGTTTTCATGGGTTGCAGTTTTCAGATTTACAGAAGTGCTGGACATTCACAATCCTATAGACACCTATTAAAATGCATGCTACTCGTACAGTACAAGCCTACAACAGCACTATTCATTTGCCTGCAGAGAAGCAATTCTACATTGCAAGATGTTCAAAACACTGATTTGACCTTGTGGGATTATGCAAATATTTAAGCATGCATTGAAGTCTTTTTTTAAACGGAAGTGGGTGAATGAATAGGACCAACATGTTCAATTAAGAATTATAAATAATAAACAGTGAAAGCCACTAATGAAAAGTGCTATATGCTTTGAAAACAGGTTTGTGCTTTCTTCTCCATTATAACACATTCTGATGCTGTAAGTGCTGCAGTAATTCAGTGCTGAGCCATTTCAAAACCATTTATAAAATTTGCTTTTTTTTTTCCCTGAAAAATTTCTTGCAGCCAGAAACTATCCGTCACTACACAGATGCTTTTTTGGTCTGTTGTTATGCAGAAAAAAAATGAGGGATTTCTATAACAAAATTGATAAAAATGAAGCCTTCCTGGACTACCTTTATTTTTGGTGGAAAATACATTTGATGAGAAAAAAATTGCACAAGCTAAACCGTTCCTTTTAGCACACTAAGTGTGTTGATGGATGCAAAAGTCCATTCTCTGCTTATGGGATGCTAAATGGTAAGAACAGCTGCAGCTGGACAAGTTGCAGATCTGAAATCATCTGTTTTGGTTGCTCATTTATTTTTGTGCTATGATCCAATATAAGTCTGATTACTAATACTCTTGTGCTAATTACATATATTAAAAATGAAATAGCTTTTCTTATATTCTGCTAAATAAATCATCCAAATACCATTTAGCACCACTGTGTGGTTAGTACTGTAATATTTTTTTTCTCTCAAAATAAAAAATCAAGGAAAACAGTATCCCTAAAAAAAGAGAGGAAAACTTAGCTTAAGGATAGTGCTGTATACAGTTCTCTGTAAGAGTAAAAATATTACTATGTTAGGAATAGAGTTATGATTCCCTACCTTGTCTGATGCTGTTTAACATAGTGTTTAGTGCATTTGGTATTTATATAGTATCTTCTATCCCACCTGAATCTTCAGGAAACTACAGTGGGTGTAAGCTATAAGAAACACGGTGAGAGAAGGGGCCATCTCCTTCATATCAGAGCATAGTGGCCTCAGATGTGTCAGTCCCAGGCAAGTGACTGATTTTGAAATCTTTAATCATCAGGCACAACAGTAAAAGAAGATTCCAACCGTCACTGAAAAGTTGGCACTAGGTTTATTAAACCCAGGATGAGTTTATACGATAAGCCCATTTTGTGCAGAAGCCTTTTAATTGGCTCAGCATGCGCTAATCCAGAAACTGAGTAGGGTTCAAGCACTGAACTTGTTCTGCTTTAAGACATCATTTTACTAATTTGTGCAGTGACTCATTGAAACCTTGGAAAACAACTGTTTCTAGGCTTCACCTGGTATGATCCTACACTGCTCCACTGTACTGGGTGAACTTCTCCACATGGTTCAGTGGAAGCTCAGGGGACAACTTGTGCACCACTACTAAAACTAACTGATCAGATGACAAAGCTGTGGCCATGACATCCGAGCATGTCATAGCATTGCACAATGAGAAACAGTAACCTTAGTGATGATAAAATAGCATAAACTGGGGGGAACAATGAACAGAACCAGTTGCTGCAGGGAAGTATTAGGACTGTGTGCTTCCTTTTAACCTCAGGAGCCACATTTTAGAAGCCTTTAAGTGCAATCAGGAAGTAGTGGTTTGATTGCTGGCTAAGCTCGGTTGTCTTGCCTGTGGGAGAGCCCATGTATGTAGCTCGAGGACGTTGCTATAATGCAAGAGCAGTCTGAGAACACTTGTACCACACAAGAGTGAGAGCAAGGCAGACTCTCGACATCCTTCAGTGAGAACTGTGTTAAAGCTACTACTTCCTTTACTACCAAAACTGTACAGACTGCTCATCACACCCCACCCCACCCCTTCTTTCTCCAAAGGCAAGGAATTTCCTCTGCAAGTGTGAGCACAGGCACTGTCTGCCTGTAATCATAACTCATGCGTTTGTGGGAGTGGGAGTAGTGGTTGTGCTTTTTGAGGAGGAAGAGCAGGCAATATTAAGTCTTTCGGTACAGGCAGAAAGTTGCGAGCTGTGTGCAGATACAATCACAAAGAACAATAGGAAAATTAAGGAAAAGGAGATTATCAGTCTTTGTAGTTTGTGGATAGAGTTGTTTGTTTTTGGTTTTTTTTCCTGGAACAGGGAAAAGCACCTTCAGAAATGGGTGAGATGCTTGAGAGCAGCAAACAACTGAGCCCCTGACACTGGTCATCTTCTCCTCTTCTCCAGATACCGAACATACATATATTTTTCCCACTTCCCACCAAATCTTGAAATACTCATTACAGATCTCATTTTCTACTCCGCATTCTCAACTCTAATTAATGAATGCTCCTGGTTGATCTAGAGCTTACTTTAGTGAACCTTCTCTGTAGTACCAGTTATTTCCTCATGCTGTTTAGAATCCAGTGCAGAAGTTACTGAAACGTAACTGCATGTACAGAAACTGTGCCAATGCACAGCAAATTATATTATGCCAAAATTTCACAAAATGCATAGATGCTGAACCCATTTGAAGGGGAAAGTGTTGCCAGCTTTTGAGACCAGCACACATGACCCAGAGTTATACTGAAATTGCACAATGCTAGTATGAAATCAAACCTAAGTTACTATTCACTTCCTCTCAACCTAGTCCTACTATCCATAACTATCGATACATCCTGGGACTTAAAATCTCATCCCAAAATATGGCTTTTCCATTATTGTAGGTGAAAACCTCTATCAGAAACAATGTTTCATATTTATATGTGTGGATAAAAAGGAGAAATTTCTGGAGTCTTCAATCCTGCCTCTTTGTGAAGCAGAACAAACTGACAGGGTAGTTATTTTTCTACCCTTGTTGTGCTTATCATCAGAATTCATTATATCTTTCAGATCTTTTTTTCTTTCAGTTCTTTAAATCTCTCTCTCTCTTTCCCTCTATCTAATATACAATTTTAGATATAGATGCATCTGTATAGCAGCATTTCTTAACTTCTGCCTTGAATGTGGAAAACAGTAATATTTCAAAATATGTTTATTTCTAATACAGAGCTGGTTTTGTGCTCTCCTAGTCATACTAAGTAAGTCCATTCATGGTACTTACAGGGTTGCAAGGTAAAGTGATTTGTCAGTATATATTTGATTTGGGGATGTGTAGAATGGCTTTGCTGTGCACAGGTGTGTATATGCTGATAGCAGTTTACTAGGCAACTATCTAGAACAGCTTTTAACCTCAACATAGGAAAAAGCAGATGAGGACAAGTTGAGGGAGCCAAATACATCTATTCTGTTGCTGGTGCTTAGAATATCAATTGGAAATACTCCTGTTATTGAAGAGTTCACAGTTAATAAGGCATTGCCTTAATATTACTAGAAATGCTGCAGAAA
>VZTE01003053.1:787136-799287 GCA_013397775.1 Eulacestoma nigropectus | reverse complement strand
GTTGGTCTCTTTCTCCGAACAACAGCTGATAGAACGAGAGGACACAGTCTTAAGCTGCGGCAAGGAAAATATGGGTTGGATATTAGGAAGAAGTTTTTTACAGAAAGAGTGATAAAGTACTGGAATGGTCTGCCCGGGGAGGTGGTAGAGTCACCATCCCTGGATGTGTTCAAAAAGAGATTGGATGTGGTGCTCAGTGCCATGGTTTAGTTGAGGTGTTAGGGCATGGGTTGGACTTGATGATCTTGAAGGTCTCTTCCAACCTAGTGATTCTGTGATTCAGATTGTCTGAATAGCCTTGTTGACTCACAGTGAGTCAGAGGAGTCAATAAAGGGATTTCCAGCTTCAAACTGATTTTACCTTCTAAAACTAAAGCTCACATAAATGTGTCTGCTTGAAGACACAAGCTGGGCACTCACACACAAAATATAATGGATGGCAGAATTCCTTTTACCTTTAGAATTCCCTGATATATTTCATCCATAAAGCAAAACTTTAAAGAGAGCAATTAATTTGCTCTGTCACTTTAGCTATCACATCCTCCTAAGACTTCCAAAAAGAAGGGCAGTACATAACAGCTGAAGCTGCATTTCTGATGCACACATATTGTGTTAAAAATTGAATTAAGAACACCCTGAACAAAAGAACACTAGGCAACAATGACTGCAGATCACTACTTACATAAATCAGTAACCTGGAGCTGAAAGGCTTAATAATCATTATTAACTGCAGGACAAACAGCTCACAGGATTCTCCCGTGCCTTACAAAAACACTCCTAATATATGATGTTCAGCAGAGAGATATTTCACAGACTACCATAGATATAGATATATCTATACCATAGATACGGAATTTGGGGGGGATTAGTGTAAAGATACAGTTTTGATGATGAGTTTAACACAGTCCTTCCTAAGTGGTTTTAATTCAGAAGAGAAATTCTGTTTCTATTGCTTAATTGCACGCTATAAGGTTACACTGTAAGGGATACTTAGCTGACATCTAAGTAAGAAAGGAGTGACAAATTTTATGATGACACATGGATAAGTTCTAGACAAAGAACCATTATTCTATTTGACGAGAAATTTAGAAGATCAGAAACTAATGAGGCTAGAGTATGTGCAAGAGCACAGGCACACAATTGTCACAGTGTCTGTGGTTAGTCTTTAGTATGCTTTTCATCCAGGCTAGCTCTTCTCTGATCCGCTCTGAGGGAAGAGCACCTGCATGGCGCTGTTCTCAGCAGGCAGCATGGATGAGGCCACTTAGCTTCTTGCATTTCAGGAGGGAGAATTGGGGCAAGACAGACAGAATGAGCTGTACATACCAGATGCCTTCTGGATTAGTGTCCATTTTGTTTAATAGTACAGATATCATTTAAATAGTCACAATGAGCCAATTTAAACATGGACAAGTGTAATGACTAAATTTGGCCCAACATAATTAGTCACAGGATTCTATTAAAACGGAAATAATGTAAAAAATTAAGCCCATTGAATTTTACCTTCTGAAGGTTACACAGCTTAAGATGTGCATCTGCCTCTTCTTTAGTGAGGAGAATAGTGTTCCATGGAGACCACTCAAGCTGCTTATCCCACCTGACCATAATCAACTCATACAGGTCACTGCAGGCACTGAGAGCTGACTGGGAGTTCCATATGCTCTCAATCAAGTACTGCATATCTGGAAGCTGAAATGAAAAACAGGGTTAAAAAGGAGGAAGCATGTTTCATTCTTTCTACAGGTCTTGCATCCATGTAAAAATCCAAATAAAGCTTTGGGTAAAAAACAATTTCTATGCACATGTCATATGATCACTTGATTAAAGATCATCTTGACATGCATATATACTTTTAGCATAGTTGTTGGAACATCTGATTCTTTGACCTGTCAGCTACACTTCTTTTAGTGCATAGCTTGCAAACCACCTTTAAAAGTACACCTATGCTTCAAGAGCTTACTGGCTGCTGCTTTATGATGTGGAACACCCCATATCACAGGACGAAGTTGCAGCTTTTAGCCCATTTCTCAACCTGTCAACAACATACACAAAATAAAGGACATATAGTCAAAGCCACTGCTTACTATGAGTAGCAATGCTCTTTCCAACAGTACCTGAACTAAGAAAACAATTTTAGTATCATCCTGATAATCAACTTCAGACTTCCTGAGATTTTCTAGTATAAGTCTGTATTTGAAATATGCTTCTCGTTTCCGAGCTTCATTATCAAGCTGGTAACACGAGCGACATCTGCCAATGGTGCGGGAATTTGCAGGAATGGGAAACTCAGTAGATGGTAAGTAATTTTCGCAGCTATGACAGAAGTAAACATTTTTATAAAGCTTTAAGGGATCTTGTGGAACCTAAAAATTAAAAAAAAATAGTTAATTTACCACAAGGTATTTTTGTATTACTTGTATGTCACTCTAACTCTGTCAGGATATGTTTTCCGTATCTTCATGCAAGTATTTTAATATGTAAAAGCTAGAAGTATTTATTATAAAATACCCAATAAAGTGTTGTGATTTTTCTTAGATAGGACACCAATTTTCATACTGCATTTGTTAAAATCAGTTATATAAATCAGTCAATTCATTTTTAAGAAGATCCTAAACATTATGTTCCAGTGCTCTTCCTGGTGCTTTTATGTATGCAGATTGTCAGTTATTCTGGAAAGATGACAACACAGAGAAAACAGAAACTAAATTCTCTGCATTTAATTTTTCATGTAGAATCTGCCCTTTATGTCAAAGATAAAACCCTGAGATCATGGGCATATTAATATTTTGGCATAAGAATACAAAATCATCAGACACACATGTCCAGAAACAACACAGGGGAAGAAAATAAACTAAACTTGATAGTAACTTCCTCATCCCCATATTCCTTCATGGGTTCTGGAAAGAATGTAATGTAGTCTGTGCAGAGGGACCAAGTCTGTAACTGGATAGTTTGAGTATTCTGATAATCTTCAGTCTCTGCTATGATACAGCTGCTAATAAACCTAGTGTAAAATTAACTGTTAGTTGGTTCTAAATCTAACATCTGCATCTAAATCTGACACATTCTCTACTCCTGAGATAACACTGATCACTGTATGAGGAATGCTCTTCTGATAGATGAAAAATAGACATTGCTACTTAAAGCAGCAAAATATGATTGTGAATCATATTTTTATTTGTAATGTGTAGTCAGAAAAGAAAAACAATCACACAAAACTAACCACATCTTCGCACACAGTAGCAACTGATTCTACAACAGAAGGCTGGAACAGTTTTTGCTTAGGTGCAAGCTCACTAGACATTGACAAGGGCAATGTTCTTCCTTTCTGGATGCATGGCATGCTGCCTCTTGACCAGCAGAAAAAACATGAATTGCTCTCTCAGTATATTGGTACCACTTTGCTATTATATTTTATTGATACCATCCCATAAGATCTACCATTTATAACTTTCAGATTTTTTATTTCAGACACAAGAGTTCCTGGGCTCTCTTAGTGCTACCAGCCACTTGTCAGGTGCTTATAACCATGTCTATTCCCCATACTTCCTAATATAACTATATAAATTTATTTATTTGTGTGAAGCCTGCATACTTGCTACATTTTACTTCTTGAGGAACTCCACCAATTCTACAGCAAAATGTAAAATAAAAAAGCTTTCAATGTTTTCCATTCCTCTTCTCCTTAATTCAATGGCCACTATACCAGTCTGCAAAATAAGAATAATACCTTAAGTAACCCAGCAACTTCAGGGTTAAACTCTGGAATTTTAATATACTGAAGAAATAATGTACAAATTCTTTTCCTCAGTCCTTCCAAGTTGCATTCTTTCACCTCTCTTGACATAAGATCAACCTCCCTGTCAATTAATGCCACTATTTCCTGTGTTAATTTACATTCGTGTTCCTGGAAAAAAAAAAAAAAAAGAGAGAAAAAGGAAAATAAATTCTACAACAATAAAGAAGCAAACAAACGAAATCATTCAATGCAGATATGAAAGCAAACTATGGATTCTATGCTCACTACCATTCATACCTCTTTATGTTCATGTAAGAACATGTTCACACAAGAACTCGTTAGTGTCTCAGGGAAACAATCTCCAATGAAACAGCTGTAAAGAACTACAAAAGTGAGCATGCTTACAGATTCTGTCTTAAGAGGCTTGTATATGTATACCAACACTGAGAGGAACTGCAAGCCTGGAAGCTTACAGTTAAAAGATGCTTAGCAGAGGTACACAACAAGTGCAAAATTTTAAGTCTTCAAAAGCCCAAAGAATTATTTCCCCAAGAAGCTTCCTTTGGCTCTAAGATGGAAGGTGTAATGTGGATGGGTTTAAAAAAAATACCACAAGAAAACCCAAAAAATCCACCACACAAAAGGAGTGGGGGACTTTGACAGTATGCCTGGAAATTAGTCACTTCAGTATTTCACGTGCTTGGCAGGAGATTCTCCAGAGAGAGAGACATAAGAGGCAAATGAGTTCAGTGATTTCTCAGGTAAAAGAGAATGCTGATTTACAGAAATTAGCTTGTTCACTACAGCAATATTGACTTGCATTAAGATGGGCAAGAGTTCATAAACCAGAAGTGCTCTCAATGCCATAGTGACTTTAAATCAAGTACTGGCACTACTAAAACAAACAGCAAGATGTTTGTTTGTTTAAATAAGACCAGGAAGCAGCATTCTATTCTAGGCTGGTGTCAACAGTGTCATCCTGAAAGGACCTTGAAACTCATTCTTTTTATATGTGAATAAATAAATAAAATCAATATGAAAGACTAAAAAAAAATGCAACCAGCTTCTAATTCATTGGGAACACTGGCAGCAAGAGTGGGGGCAGGGAGCGAGCGGCAAAGAGAAGAAGAAAAAAACCAGTATTTGCTAGCCATAAAGCTGATAATCCAAACCAATAGACAGATAACGTTCTAAACAGCTATTTTAAAGAACTGAGAAAAAAGAAATGGTAATCGCCACATACATCTCTGCCATGGTTCTCATAAGGTTGCTATTAAGTAGTAAACTAAACTCTGTACTAAAATTGTATTATGTATTAATATACAAAGAAGTCTAAAATCACGAGGCTAAAATTTTAACACGACTTGAAGACAAATATGCACCTGACAAAGTGAAGTACAAATTTAGAGTGTGTCTGGAATGTAAATTACACTCTCATGCCAGGTATTACCCGAGGCTGTCTTGCTGCCACCAGCCCATCATCATGGCACTCGTCTGCCAGCAGCAGCATTGCTTGTGTGTCAACATAATTAAGTGACAGCATCTTTGGAAAGTACAGCTTCAAGCTAAACATAAATAGAAAACTAAAACTTACCTTCACTGTACATTTGAGTGTTAACAGCACAGATGTTCTCTCATCTTTTGGGATGTCCTTTGTGCTAATGCTGCGGTAGATTTCAAGTAGTTCTTTGCCACGGAGTGTGTTCTGTGTGTCCATTTCAGTGATTTTTCCATCAAATGCTTTCCACCTCCTAGGTTGTGCACACTTCAGAAACAATTTGTAGAACTCTGAGCTATTAAAATCTGAGCACCAGCTGAACAACTGCATTATATTACATCAAGTTTCATCAGAACAAATAGGGACGTGAATGCTTGACTAATGCAAAAGGCTAATTTTATTGTCAATATTGAGACAGCACCTCTTCCACCAAAGAAAGCATTCAATTGCAATGAATGCTTTTTACTTTATTTAAAGCTGCAGGTCATGAAAATTTTGACTTACAGGATATTAAAAGCAAATAATATTCTCCTACAGGGATATGCTCTACTTCTTTAAAGTGAATTTACTGACAGTAGTGTTATAATACATTTGCTCTGTATTTCACTTTGCAGTCATAAATCCCTTCAAAGTATCAGTAAAAATCAATAGGTCTGTTGACTATGTAAAGATTGCAAATTTAAGATCTTAAAGTCTACTGCAGTAAAAAATATCTCCAGGGAACTGTTCTATTTATGCTAGTTGCACAGACGGATAGAAGGAATACACTTTGTTAGAGCTAGGGCAAGGTAAGTGTTTACAGTTTATCAGATACTTCACCTAGGTTCTTGTTTGCTAACTTAACCACATGCCATATGCTTTATGCTTCAATTATCTCTTTGCATATCTTTAACTATTACAGACAGTAAGAAGTTACATGATGTCACCTGTGCCACCAGGCCTGAAAAGTCCAACCATTCTCTTCTTTCCAGAAGACTGGTTTTGGTTGCAAATCACACTGTTAAATTTAAGGAGATAGATATCCAATTCCAATAGAAAAAGAGTTTTCAAAAGCCTCTCTCTATCATTATGTAATTCCATTTCTTTTTCTTAATGAGGAGAGGTATTTGAAACCTCTTTCTGTGTATTAATTATTCTCTTTCACTTTATTTGGAACTTAAGTGTTCACTAACACTCACAAACTTCACTTTGCAGTTTCAGTGTGAGCTAACAACAGCAACCCTTCATGCAGCATTCCCATGCCTAGCAGTTTTCCGGACAAGACCCCAGCACTGACAATCGTTATTTTGACAAAATAGGCTTGCTATGGTGATAAGTAATAAAAATACCAAGAATACTAGATAACTAGAAGAGAAATGATTAGTTATCATCACAATCAAAACAGACTTTTCCTCACTTTTAAATAAAGTTAGGTAGGAAGAAGAAAGACAAAATAATTTTTAAAAGGATTTAACACCAAATTACTGACATTTAATTACATTATCAGTGGGGGTAGAACTCTAATTAAAGGAGACATTATTAACCAGAGGTCATATTTCAGAGCCAAAACTAAGAAATGTAATAGCAAAACCAGACATTAGCTAAAAAACCCCAAAACAACAAACTCTTAATTCCTTAGTGAAATCTTTGAATTTCTGCAAAACTAGAGTGAGGCAATTTTCTCTCTGTCCTAAATAGGGAGCATTGTATTGTAGCTTCATTTTGTTTTACTATCTTTGTACAATACTAAAAATTCTTAAAAAAAAACCCAAAACAAAACAAAAAAACTCCCCATACTTTGCCAATAATAAAATTCAGACCGGCTTAGAAGATCTATCATGCTGTCAATCCTTTGTCCGTTAGACTGGGACAAACCACTGTTTTCAATGTAGTAGTTAATTCAGTACCCACATTTGATCCTCTTCAATGAAATCACTTACAATAACACAGAAAGGTCATTTGCTTATGCTAGGAAGAATCACTGGCCAGAGTATATCCTAGGAAATAGTCAGTAAAATTAGATTCTTCTGATAAATTCGCAAACCGAGTATGTGCAAGCAGTTTTGGTATCTCATTCTGCAAATGACCCTTAACACAGACCAATTCTGTTACAGTTAATTCTTCGAAGATATATCTGTAACTTCTGTATTTTTTCTTACTACCTTATCATAGCTGGGTATTACATTAAAACATTTTTAAATGTAAAAAAGATATGCAGCTTTTTATGGAAGAAAGAAAGAAAGAATCACAAGTCCTCTGATTTCAGGACTATTTTTCTGTACTCCATACTGACGTGTGAAAAACTAAAACTTTGAAATCTTCTGCCAGCTTTTTCTTGTCTTTTAGTCTGCTGGCAGTGCTGTGGAATTTACAATAATCCTGTTATCTGTATTACTTCAGAAAGCAAGGCTACTAAACTACACTCTGCTGCCAATGCATGAAAGCAGAAAAAGCGCCTGAGGAGCGAAACACACCACCACAGACACAGAGAAAAAGGTAAGTAAAATAAAAAAAACCATAGGATGTGTGCAGAAATAGTACAAAGCATGAAAGGTGTGAACTGAGTGACAGTTAATAATTATACAAATTTCTTTAAGAAAATAGGATTGCTGTATAAAAGCTTAATCAAATACTTCATCTCCAGAGTACAAATGCCGAAGAAGAACGAGCTTAGCATAAAGAAGAACCCCCTAGAACATAGTGCACATACAACCAGTAGCAACCTTCGTAACAGCACACGTGCCTGTGGAGGTACATGCTTAAAGTAGCAAAGAAGGGAACAAAGGTTTCCATGGAAAATCAAGTTTCTTACCACGTTGGCTATTGCAGCTTGCAGTCTTCCAATGTGAAAGATGTTATTCCAGCTTTAACTGGCAAGTGTCCAGATCAACATTACCAGCTCAAAGTTCAAGAAAAAACTAAATAATCCCTAATCAAGCACTCAACAATAAATTTCATACTGTCATTTAAAGTGCTTAAATTGCACTGTTACAGTCATAGCAAACCATCCATCTAATTTTGAGATTTACAAAATTATATTTATTTTATCTTCTTAAAAAAATGTAGAAATTGTTACTTTTTCTACCTCTGAGTTAGGCTACTGTCTATGTCAACAGTTTAGAACAACACTCAAAATCCTACACTGACATGATAAAAAAACATGAAAAGTTGCACTAGTTCAGAAGCTCATTAGATTTTAAAATTTAAAAGAATACAATCTCTTCCATGCAAAACATAATTTATACATTTAAAATAGGAATAAATAAATTAGTAGTAACTGCTTCAGAAAAATGTCCACTGTTTGGAAAGACAGAGTATCTGTTGTCTCTGATGTGTCTCCTGAGTGTCCAAACATCAACTGTCACTGAGAATTCTTGTACTGAAGAACATTTTGCTTCTGATTCTATATGTAAGAAAACTGTATGGTTTGTCAGAATATGTGCTGGAAGTAATCTGTACAGGGTAGGGCATTGGAAATCAGTCCTTATGGGAGAAGTAACGACAGAGTCAGTAAAGAGAGAATTACATTTGCTTTGACTGTTCTAGGCTTCTTTTTCTCAAAAGATAACAGAATGGATTGTAAGTAGTAGAAGCAAACATTAAACATGGAAATGTTTCAAGGCTCTGAAAATATTCCTAATTCTTTAGTTTTCTGGGGTTTTTTCATTCATGAAAGCAGTAAGACAGAAAACAATCACACCACAGCAGTAAATGTGGTAACAGTTCCACCAGCATTTCAGATAAGCAATTTTTGTTCATAGTTAGAAGTGTAAAAGATTTTATCAACTCACATTTACAGTAAGGTTCCCCTACATCAGTAATAAAAATAATGAAAAAAAGTCTCTTTTGGACAAAATCGCCATTTTTACTTTCAAGCACTAAATAGTCAAAATTTTAAAATAATAATAAAAAAATTGGATAGCTAAAATTCATTTCTGTTGCAGTATTTCTTTTCATAATCATGTCACATACTTTGAAAACAGACAGAAAATAAACTATTACTTTTTTCCAATTGGTGGATGTCTACATAAAAGGACAAGGTTTTTTCTATTTTACATTAAGATACCATTGCATTTAATGCCATTTTAAATCATCTTTGTGAATGAAGAAATTCCCATTTTCTTAATCAAGACTGAAGAACACTTACCTTAAATATCATCTCCAAGATTATAAAAGAATGAAATCTTAAGTTAAAGTTCTAATGGAACTAAAGTTAATGATTTAATAACTGAGTTCAGCATCAGATTCAAATTCTTCTTTATAAATGAAAACAGAATAAATGCTTTCTTTAAAGACAGACATACAATGACCAGAGGCCTATGCTCAGCTGGGAAATTAATAATAAATTTACTTCCTGAAGGATAACATTTATATTATGATTTATTATATTTTTTATAGTTAACAGTCTTAATGATGCCCTGTTCAATCTTCAGTCGGTCTGAGAGCTATGAAATTCTCAGCTTGGAAAAAGAAATTTACTGAATTGTATTGACATGAACAACCACATAATTTGGATATTTATAACATTAGCATTCACATGATTAACTGTTAAAAACCACAGAAGTTACTTTTTGTACTTTGCAGGTGTATTTTCTCTTCCTGTACTTCGATATTCTTTATGATCAGCCTAATTACTGACCTTGCCCAGAAGTTGCAGTATTGCTTTCTGTTGATTCTCCACATTGGCATTTAGTTTGTGCATCCCAATACAGGCAATGAGCTCTGTCTCTTCTTCCAGAAGTGCACAAAGTGCTGCCTTCCTTTCAGCTCCAGTAAGAGTTCTGTTAATTCGCTCAGTCTCCTCCTGCATCCACACTGCAGATACAAATATTTGGGTTACTTTTTACAAGATGATTTCCAGCAAAACTTCTGCTTTCATATTTAACAAACAACATAATTGACTTTTCCTTCAATATTCACTAAAAGCCAGTTTCCATTTTAGGGAATTGATTGTTACGGCTATTTTCAATACATGCAAGATGGCCTACAAATTAATGTAAATTATACAGATGTTCTGTGAGAGTATGTGTGTGTACATCAATTTCAGACTGCCAGTTTGTACTCCAAAATGAAGGATGAGTAGGAGAAAAAGGAGCTCTATGTGAGAAAAATAATTTAGCTCCTGTGGAAATGTGTCATAAAATGGCTACATCTTACTGTGGTACCACTAGTACTCAGTGCTGAGAATATTACTGCTTCTCCCTGCATAAACGAGTAAAATCTAAAGAAGCTTGAAGTCCTCCAAAACTGAGATAAAACTTGACTGACAGTCACATTTAGCACTCCAGGTCTTACACTGGATATTGCACCTTTTGCCATCCAAGGCAGATGAATATACATTAATAACTAGACAGTCATTGCTTTACTCTCCTTTTCCTCTTCTACAACCATCCATAACCTTCCAAGTGGGAGAAGGTGGCCACAGAAAAAGCCACAGGATGGTCATGATGGCAGCACAGTACATGCTGTATAAGAATCTGACCCCCTGAGACTTATGCTGCCCATATACAGACTACATGGCTTTAGAGAAATCTGTTTGTAAAATCAAACTGTATTTACTGCCTTTGCATATCCTGTAACAATTCTTGGCTTCTCTGAAGAGTCTGATCCAGTTCAAATACCTCTGGAGTTTTGTAGGGAATTTTATGAGATCCAAAACTTCAACATTCCTGAATAATACCTCAAAGTGTTGTTATCATCCCAGAACAGTTACACAAAAGCAAAACCTAGCGTAAAAGAAAACAATCCAGTATGTGGTGCACTGTAAAAGCCTGTAACATCCTGGATCTGGTAAGATTAGAAGCAGGAGGAGGGAAAGGAGGAAGGCTTATTTTCTGCCTGTGGCTTCTTATCTACAATACCTTATGTTTTCCATTTTTAAATATTTCAATTAATTTCCTTGAGGCTCTCCAAGCTGTAATATGACAGCTGTCTGACAAGTTCTGAGAACTCAAAGATATATATTTTAAATAAAGTCAATTCAGCAAACAACAGCATTATGTAGAATTAATTTACATGAAGCTCTATTATGCCTGAAGGGGGCAGCAACTTTAAGGTGGAGCCAATAAATATAGTAAGCAATTTTATACTTTCAGAAATGAAGAAGCTATCAATCACCACGGATACTCACCTCTTGATTCCCCATATACAAACAAAATTTAAAACACTCCTTTTAGATTATCTGTTCTATAGGCAGAGATTTTACTCATTACTCATTACAATTTTTATTCCAGTTTTTTTTTTCATACTTTTAAAATAAATAATAAATGCCTATGCAGACATGCTGAATATATAGACAGATCTCATTTGCACTATATAGGCAACAGGCAAGCTTTTGTTCCACCAGGAACTGCTTGTACTGGCTGACCCTGTAATAGTAACCCTGTTGTGATTGCAGCAATAACCTTCACAGATCCTTGGAGGACAATAGGCTCATTCTATTACTGTCACAATGATTTAGCTTGTGTAAACTGCTGGCACTATAAGAATGTAAAATTGTTTCAGATGCAGGTAGGAAAAAAACAGTCAACTTCCTAGAATCATTAACCTTTATTAAAATGAAGAGCATGACTGCAAATCTCCATGTGGAGAAGCAACTAGTCAACACCAGTTAACAAAAAATAAACAGTGAGATTGATACCAGACCATTATTTTTAACAAAATACTAAAAAAAAATCTCAAATACTGGAATTTGTTCTGTTCTATTTTGAAGTGGCACATGTTTTTTTTCAGGTTGACTAGATATGAAATTCCTGAACATGCTTAGCTGAAAGTTTTATTATTTGTGAATCCAAAGTCATTAAATTAAGCAAGAGTCACTTGCATAACCGTAAGTTTCAAATTTAAAAATATCATGAAGATCAGCACTCTTCCATAGCTTTAACTGAACTTGGTTGTTTCTATTGCAAGTAAGACTCTTCACACTTAAAAAAAAA
>VZTE01003053.1:744237-778291 GCA_013397775.1 Eulacestoma nigropectus | reverse complement strand
CCCCCCCCCAATGTATTTCATGCCAGTATCATTCATACTAGACTTTGGGGGTTTTTTTTATTTATTTTGTTTCCTCTCAGGTCAGCTCAATACTTATTACCTAAATCCATTAATTGTCATTACTCATGTGACAGCATTGGCCCTCATTCAACTTTGTAATCTCTTAATATTTCTCATGTGAAAATTGTGTTTGTTAACTTCATCAAAGTCCTCTTCTGGAATGCCATCTAGTGGTTTTACTTAGGAAAAGACCAGCTTCTCCCTTGTCAAGACTGAAAAAACCTTCAAAACCAAAAAATGAAAAAAAAGTATTTTGGGCTTTTTCAATTTTCAAAATCTAAAAATTTCTGTAATTATGATAATAATACTTGGGGAAATAAAACCCCAATGCTAAAGAATCCAGGGAAAATAGTTTCTGGAGTGAATTCCCTGGAAATACTGTTTTTCTCTTCTATTGACCTACTCCCCCAATACCATTGCATGAAATATTATATAAATCTAAAATTAATAATTTATAATAATTATTTCACAGGTAAATTTATAGGCCTAAAAACTATGAAAAAACAGCTATGACCCAGTATGTTGTGTAATATAAGTAGTGCATATATAAATGCTTATTAAACTGCAGATTTTTATGATACACCTATATTCCTGTCTTTAAACTTGCAGGAATGTCACTAACAGTCTTGAAAAAAACATCAGTAAAGACAAACCTGCACAGTACCCTTAGATCTAGTTTGGGTATTTTAATTGGGATTTATAAGCTTAAATCTCTGAACAAAAGCTTTCAAAAGAATCACAGAATATCCTGAGTTCCCAGATCACAGAATATTCTGAGTTGAAAGGGACCTGCAAGGATCATCAAGTCCAACTCTGAAGTAAATGGCCTACCCAGGGACTGAACCCACCCCCCTTGGTGCGATTAGCCCCACGCTTTAACCAACTGAGATAATCTCAGTGCTCAACCACCCTCTGGTTGAAAAACCTTTTCGTAATAGCAAACCTAGATCTCTCCTGATACAGCTTCATGCTGTTCCCTTGGGTCCTGCCACTGGTCACCAGAGATGAGTCCCTGCTCTTCCACTTCACCTTGTGAGAATGCTGAAGACCACAATGAGGTCTCCTGTCAGTCTCCTCTGCTCCAGACTGAACAGGCTCAGCCACTCCTCGTACGGCTTCCCCTCAAGGTCCTTCACCATCTTCCTTGCCCTACTTTGGACACTCTCTAAAAGCTCTTTATCTCTCTTGTAGTGCCCAAACCTGCCCCCAGCACTCGAGGTGAGGCTGCCCCAGTGCAGAGCAGTGAGACAATCCCCTCCCTTGCCCAGCTGGTGATGCTGTGCCTGATGCCCCCCAGGACACGCTTGGCCCTCCTGGCTGCCAGGGCACTGCTGACTCAAATTCAACCTGCCACTGGCCAGGACCCGCAGGTCCCTTTCTGCAGCGCTGCTTTCCAGTATCTCATTCCCCAGTCTGTCCGTGCATCCAGGATTGCCCCATGCCAGGTGCAGAATCCAGCACTTGTCTCTCTTTAACTTCATATGGTTGGTCATTGTCCATCTCTCTAATCTGTTGAGGTGTCTCTGCAAGGCCTCTCTGCCTTCGAGGGTGCCAACAGCTCCTCCCAAAGTAGTGTTGTTGGCAAACTTACTTAGTGTCCCTTCCTGTCCTGCACCTAAGTTGTTGAAGAAGATATTGAAGAGCACTGGGCCTAAGATGGAGCCCTGTGGGACCCAACTAGTGACCAGCAGCCAGCCTGATGTCACCCCATTTACTGCAGCACTTAACACTCAAGATGTGAATCAATAATACACCAATACAAGTCTACACAAAGACTCTCTAAGATCCCAGTACTAAAGGCTGTGCCACAGGTGTTATGCCAAGTATGGTAACCTACCTGCTAACAAGAAACCTGTTGCTGCCATCAACTTGAGTAGTAGTCTTTCTCCCCCTCACCTCTCCAATCTTCCCAGTACTTCCCGCACGTCAGAAATAGTGTTTAGTTATGTGGGCAGCAAGGTCAGCCAGTTCAGGACAGGGATTCAACTGAAACCTAAAATCCTGTTATTTTTGGGAAGCATTAGATCCCTCATCACAGTATCTGCACGGCCATAAAGACCCTGTCAGGGGGTAGCAAAAATACACAACCAAAGGTGGGACAAAATCATCGTATTTTCTACAACTTGGATTTTGATTTCAAGTGGCCTGCAATGTCTGTATTTTTAACATACAAATATAGATTATAAAAATAACTCCGCATAAGGCACAAATACCCTGTTAAAATACGAATAATTAAATAAACCAAAGGTTGTAGAAATGCCAGAAAGAATTTTCTTAAAACTGTTTTTGCAAGAAATTGGCAGCAGTCTTTAGATTGCTAAATATAAGTGGACAAAATATACTTTAATGAAGTGATTATCTTTAATTTAAAGACAACTGTCAGTAACAATAGGTTAATAATTAATTTTTTCCTTTTTACTTTCAAGAGGTTACACCATTTTGAAAATTATATTGGCCATCTCCACTGGTCAGAAGGAGGTTCTTCAACTAGAGGCTCCCATGGTTTCCACTGTACCATTTTTCTTGCCAGGGACAGCTCATTTTCAGCCTGTTAATAAACACCATATACAAATTCTTAAATTCTATACAATTGCCAAAATATTAAATTACCTCTATTTCAGTTAATTACCTAAGTGATGTCATTATCTATCATGATCACAGACTACCACAAATTTCACCTATAAATATCAAAGGAACTGTATGTTTTTGGGGTTTGTTTTTTTAAAAAAATTGTTATCACCCCTAAATACCCAAACAGTCAGTCTGTTCAGCGAGACATTCCCAATGACAACTTCATAATATTTTCCACTCTGTTTGGATTATCCCCTAGTATTATTTAATCCTCTTCTGCCCTTTTCACCGATTTAGACTCTAAAAAGCAATGTAGGTATACATGCATGCATATCTGTAAGCACAATACAAGAAACAATGGTTAATTTGTTAAGTTTTAGCATGGCCATCTCAATCACTACAGGAAAATTTGTTTCCAGGGTTTTTTTTCCTCTTTGACTGTTTGTTTTGCAGCAAAGGAAGATACATGAAACTGCCAATTTTCTGAACAGAAGCTTAGCCAAAGGAACATATAAAAACACCTCTACATTTGTACTTCATCTTAAATTTCCCCTCTGTACCTGTACAATGACTTCTTCTATCTGACCACTATTCAGTTTGTCCTGTAGTTTCTGCACATCAGTCTCCTGTGTGTTCAAATACATAAAATAAAATGTTTTAGTGAAAAGTAGAAAGCCCATAAAAAGCATGAAAACAATATTTTAACCAGATCACACTCCAGTCTTCCTGAGAACTACTATCAAATTAGCCAGCTTATATAATTTTACATTATCAAAGAAATCTCACACTCATTTGTTACTGAAAAGCAAACATCAAACCCTCAATGATAAATACAAAAAATGAATGGTATTTAATGAATCCAAGGAAGTATTAGCAGATAAGGGCTTTAGTTTATATCTTGGAAAAAAGTCTTGTTTTTAGATTTTTATAGAACCATATGCAATCTTTCAATTATCATCTTAAATACACAAAACCAGTATTGCACAGCATAATATACCAAAAGTGGTTTTATATACTGAATGCAAGGATTGTTCTAAGACACTACACTGGCACGAGCACATACATTTTTCTGTGCAAGTGTGTGAAAATTACCACTTCTCTGTGAATCTTTCAAAAAAAACCTATGTTTGTTTCTAATTTTCACAGAACATCAGCAGGAAATGAACAATTCCTTTAACTATGCCGTCAAAATATCCCAGTCAATAACAAAAATAAACTTCGATACTTCAATTGTTTCTGAATTGATAACAGAAAGTTCCATGTGCACCTGAGAAACAGCCAGGCACTCCAAAAATCGTTTTTCTCATCCTATGAATTTTTTTATGTGCCTTATAATGAAATAACACTGCACTTACCTTTTTCACCAAATCAAATCGCTCATTTACAATCTGCTCGGTGTATTTCCTATAAGCTGCATCTTTGGGAATGTTTTGCAGGACACCAAGGATTTTTGTGTACAGTATTCGCAGCCGCTGAAGTGATCACAAGACATGGTTAAAATACACAACTACAATTATTTCACTTCTTGTCCTACTAAACCTACTAAGCTACTATCTATACACAAAATATGGTATTCAATCCAGAAGTGCAAGATTAACTAATAATTAGGTCTGAGCCACTGAACTCCATCTTGGGTAAAACAGGGATTTATCAGGACTGAAAAATTACCAGTGTCACATTCCTTAAAGAAAAAAAAAAGGAAAAAAAAAAGACAGTTGCAATCTGAACACACTTGATGCAAAATGAAAAAAAAGGGAAGGCTGTAAAGTGCTCTTAAAGAAAAAAAAATTAAAAAGAGGCAAATTCATGTCTAACCAATCAGATACTGAAAATTTACCCGAGGAAGATACAAAGAGATTATAATGGAGGTTTTTTGGTCACTTCTCCTCATGCTGATGCAAAGTTCTGAGTAACAGATTAAAATTAAACTTGAATCTTTTATTGCTAGATTTAAATGCAGGGATAAAGGACACATTGTGGTGAATAAATTAACACTTTTAGACTAGGTAATTGTATCTACCTGACAAGGAACAGATCCTATAGGAACAATAACAAAGAGAAGCAGAATACTAAAGGAAATACAAGGAAAAAAAACAGGAAACAAAAAGACTGGCAAAGAATCTGAACTTCAACTAAAGCATTGTCTTGTACTTTACTCTTGGCTTCAAGTTGCTGAAAAAACTAAAATGTAGTAAGTTCACCCAGCAGGTGTCTGACAAGGCTGTAGACTGAGCTGGAATGATTTCTACCAAACAGAAGTGATTTTTTCAAATGGTTCTTTTTGACAGCATTCTTAAGTATTGGAGTCAAAACCATTTTTGAAATAGCATTGTTGTATAGTAAGAAATTTCAAAGTGGAGAACTTAAAAAATTACTGAAGTTCTTTCAAAGAGAATGCCTCCTGAATAAGCATGATGTGGCAAACACACACTACTGAGCCTGAGAAGGTAAAAAGAAAGCCACATACTGCTACAAGAACCACCTAATACAGTTCCCGAGTACCACTGAAGTATTCCAGTGTCAGCACTCCTTGCCATCACAGGGCCTTGACGTGGCTTTACACCACATGGCTGGCCTCCATCATCTAAGACAGGCTATCCCTTTAGTATAAGTTATTTCAGTGCTTGGGTACACAATGTAGCAAAGCAGCAAAAATCTTTTTGCCTGTGAAGTAGGAATTATATTTACGAAAAACTGAATTTAAAGAGTTGTTTTGGCATTACTGATGAAAGAAATCAAATATTGGTTCATAAAGGTACTTTCACAACAGAGATTTCTGAAATCAGCGCGTGCCATGAAGAGTACACGTGTAAAATAACTTATGACATGCAATAAACCTTTATCACTGTGGACAATTTTAATTGTTTCATTAAGCTGGCACCAGATTAAGATACACAGCATACCTACACATGCAAACACATCACAAAAACCTTAGATCTCACTGACAGTTTCCATTACTACAGAACAAGAAGTGACATACCTCATGAGGGTTCTCAGCTACAGCCAATCCTACAAGACCCGTGGTCTGCAGAGAGAGCATAAACACACTTAACACAGCTAAGCATCCATTTCCACACTAATTATTTTGTTTTGACTCAATATACACCTTACGGGAACCATTCCGCGACACCAGCCCTGTCTCCTGCCATATGCCCGGATCCCAGAGTTCCAGTGCTCCAAGAGGGAGCAGCTCACCTTACCAGAATCATAATCACAGAATATCCTGAGTTGAAAGGGACCCACAAGGATCATTGAGTCCAACTCCTGCCCTGCACAGCACCATCCCCAAGAATCATACCATGTTCCTGAGAGCATTGTCCAAACACTTCCTGAATTCTGTCAGGCTTGTGCTGTGCCCAACTCCCTGGGGAGCCTGTTCCAGTGCCCAAGCACCCTCTGGGTGAAGAACCTTTTCGTAACATCCAAATTAAACCTCCCCTGACAGAACTTCAGGCCGTTCCCTAAGGTCCTGTCACTGGTGACCACAGAGATCAGTGCCTGCCCCTCCTCTTCCCCTCATGAGGAAGTTGTAGACTGCAATGAGGCCTTCCCTCAGTCTCCTCTTCTCCAGGCTGAACAGACCAATGACCTCAGCTGCTCCTCATAGGGCTTCCCCTCAAAGCTCTTCACCATCTTCGTTGCCCTCCTTTGGATGCTAATAGCTTAGTATCATTCTCAAATCACGGTGACGAAAACCTCACACAATAACCAAGGTGAGGCCGTCCCAGTGCAGAGCAGAGCGAGACAATCCCCTCCTTCGACCGGCTGGCGATGCTGTGCCTGATGTCCACCAAGTGGCTGCTTAGGCAGCTCCGGTGCCCCCGCCTCCTGCCGCCCCCGGGGGCCGAGGAGGGGAGCCGGGCCCTGCGCTGCCGTCGGCCTTTCCCTCGCAGAATGCCCCGCTCGCTCTCGCCCCGCGGCTCGGACACTCCCTGCCCTCTCCCCAGAAAAGACGACCCCGCGCAGGAGCGGGAGCTGGACACGGCTCAAAGCCCCCGGCGACGCCTCACCTTCCTCAGCGCCCCCGCCATGGCCCCGCTCGCGGCGCCCTCAGAGGACGCAGCGGAGGGCGCCGGGCTGCGCATGCGCCGCAGCGGCCCCGGCCGGCGGGGCGGCACCAGTGCGCGTGCGCGGGTTGCCGCTGTGGGGCAGGGCTGGCGCCGGCATCGCCGTGCGCACAGCGGTGTTTGTCCGGTAATGGGCTCGCTCAGGAAAGCAGAAACCGCCCTAAAACAGAAATAGACAGAAAATAGAAAGTAAGGAACCTAAGAAATAGAAATAGAAAGTAAGGAACCTAATTACCGGCCTTGAGATAGAGACAGCGGGACACAAGAGCAATGAAAAGACAGTTTAAATTATTGGTAGAGGTGAACAAGATGTTCATTTGAAGATCCAGTTGTCCCTCTATTAAGTCTTATGCTTAGTTGCTAACTTAATGGGTGAGTTTTGCGTAGTGAGTAATACTTTATAATAATTGTGTTGTAAGTTTATATCTTACTCTGGACAAATTTTTCTTTGTAATTCCTTTGCCGTGCTCTTGAGCTCCTCTTTCCTATAACTGGTAAGCAAACTGAACAAACTGAGTTTCGGAATATCGTTGAGCTCTCCCTGGAAGCCGATCCTGTGATAAAACATGCGCTTCCACCAACTAAAGCAAAGTAGTTAATACAGTTTATATCAGAGTTCAGGGTTTGTGTTTCACCACTTCTGGGTTCTTTGCAATTGCTTTGGAAAGAGCTGAAGTTTCTTTCCAAGGTACTGAAATTCTTTCTCTTTCCAAAATGACAGTCTTTAAAAGTTTCTGCCTTTTTAAAATTGGATCAGCCCTGTGTTTTCCCCTTCTCTGTGATGGTCCAACCAGATGATCCATCTCCTGACCACACTGACAAACCACAGCACAAATTGTTCCGTGCCTGGTGATCTTTTCAGACAGCATCATTCAAACAGTAGTTTTGAGTGACTGTTTAGACAGCCTAAGCACGTAGGAGTCCTTGCCACATCCTAACAAAGGGTGAAAAACAGTGGGCCTTGTTGATGAAAATGTTCGTGAAATCAATCCCAAAGTAGTACTGTGGGAAATTCTCCAAACTGGTCAAACCCGGTTTCAATGCATGATTTATTTTAGAATATAAAAAAGCCGAAAACTATGAAGTATTATCGGTGTACAATCAACAGGTACCTGACTTTGAAAATAAACCAAAAAAAACCTCCAAACCACCCACATAGCATTTCAGTTTATTTATTATCTGTTTTACACTGAGAATTCTGTTAGGGCTATTATCCTGTCTGTAAATATTCAGTATGTAGGCACCCTAGGAACACCTTGCTGTAGCTCTTCGTCCCATGTTTGTCTCACCAATGAATTTATCTCAGGGCATTTTATCTCAAAGGGCCATGTGATTTGGTATCTGGACGAAACTCTTACTTATTTGACATGAAACAATTGATGGATTTATATCTAGTGATTGCGTAAGAGTGGAATCAGGCACTTTATGCAGAATGCAGAATGTTATTAAAAATACCTGAAAATCAAAACAATACCATGTCTGTAATGTGGATATGTACTAAATCTGATGGTGTCCTGGTTATATAAAAGAAATGAAAGAACTGAAGGTAAGTAATTAAAATATTTGTGTTCTTTATATGTATTATAAATACGTATTTTTCATTTTTTAATTAGATAAGAATATGTTTCTGTTCATATAATCTCTTAGCCAACAGTAGAGCAGAATTGTTTCTGTCTGCTTCTGTTACGCTGGGTTTTTTTAGGGGCATGCCACTTTTAGTTAAGTTGCACTGGCAAAAGAAGTTGCACTGAATATTATTTATCATCATTAAATGTTTTTGTTGATCTTGTGTTCAAAAATTGAAATGCATGTAGTGCCTTAGTTAAGCTTACACTTTTATGGTTCTATAAATGCGAGTGAGTCGAGAGTCACGGAAGAGTTCACAGTGTAAAATTTAATTTTATTAGAACAATTAAACAGAAGTTGGAAGTTTGGAGGTTTGTTTTCAGTTTGTTGTGTACCCTTATTGTCTATTCATTATGGTAAAGATGGTAACTAATTGGTTAAAAGCAGAACAAGACAGGTTTTGAATCAGTGATGTTTCCAGCTTCTTCCTCACCCCATGCCTGGGTTTAGCTTTCTAGGTACTGCTGTTCTTGATCTTGCTCTGGGGTTGCTCTGTCTTTGCATCTCTGCTGTCTGTGGTGCCATGCCTCCTGCTTCTTTGCCCAGTTTCAAGTTATTAAACTAGTTAAATAAGTACTGTAATTGTCTGTCATTGAATCTATAAAGCTTTCCATCATGTCAGCCTCAGAGAGAGAGATTAGTGATCAGTGATGTAATACCGGGGGGTCTGCAACTAGTTAAAGGCTAAATCTTCTCAAATTTGTTGTGATTTATGTAAATATGCTCCCATATTTTGTTAACGTAGCGCTTGAGAACAATTGGCAAATAATTAATTTTCTTAATGGGAGTTGTTTAACCAATGGGGGCACAGATAATCTCCTTATACCTCCAGACCTCATGTTACATTTGATGAGATTTTAGAGAAGTCATGTGTAATACTTTCCTGAGGGTCGAGTCTGCTTATGTTACAGTTGTACAAGGTCAGACCTTAATTTATCTAGCAACTGTGTATTTAATTTTAGAAGTATCACAGGACACCTCAGCTTGCAGGGCACCATTCCTGGCTGTTCAAAATGCAGGCCCCAGAGTAACATTGGCAAGATAATGGGTTGAAATGGTGAGACTGTGGTATGCTCGCCAATTAGACTAACAGAGAAATAGTTTAAAAATTTAATACTTAAGAGACTGAGTCCAAATTTAGATTGCTAGTAATTATTTTATTGCTATGAATAACCTCTGTGCATGCCTAAGGGCCTTCTATTTATAGAGTAATGCTAAGATTGTTTAGTTTATTTTCAGGATAAGAAATTAGAATAATATTAACTCTCACATAACTTTATGTGTTTAAAAGCAATGAATACTTGATACACTTCTTTCCAAGGAAAGATGCAACTTCCATGATTAGCAAGTAGTTAATATTTTTTCTAATGAAAAAAGAGTAACTTAGAGAGAAAAACTTTTTTCTTTTTTAAATAAATCATCAAGAAGTAATATCTAGTTTTTCAGGTATGAATATAAAAAATATCGGAAAATTATCAGGCTACTCAAAATGTTGTTTAAGGAAAATATTTTTTGTAATATAAAAAGCTAAAACTCATTTAGAATAAGGATTTGCAGTTGTTTCCAATGATCTAGTGTGTGGGTCTGGCAATTGAGAAACTGCCATGGGTGAATGGAAGAAGATTTTCCTGCTGAGCTTTTTAGCCTTTTCGTTGCCACATCACGTAATGTAACAGGGATGTTTCTGTTGCTGCTCAGTGTACCAGCCATGCTGTTGCGTTCCCCTGTGATCCTTGTGGAACATCCATGCTTCGGTCAGACCTTGTCACCTCAGCACAATGTATTACCAGCAGTGATACAGCAAATCAGGCTTTCGAAGCGCATGTAGACCCTTGGCAGTGTGTCCAGCACTTGTGCTGTGGGGAGCTGTTTGCCTTACACTTTCTTTACCCTGTCACAGTCACTTGTTACCTTACCAGCTTTCTCATTTCACAATATATGCATTTTTGTGGGATAAGACAATTTGAAAAGAGTACACACAACAATTCTGAAGCACTGTTCATCTGAGACCTTTCTGGTTAAGTTCGTGTTCAAGAGCATTATGATGCCTGTGGCATAATCAGTCGGGGAGTATAGCAAAGCAGGAGAAAGCTGACCACATGGGTATGGAAACTGCATGACCAGAGGAAATATTCTGTGATGGCCTCTAAACTGGTTTATTCCTCTGATCTTCTGGAGAGAAAGGAATGGTAGAAAGGAAATAAATTTTAATGAAAATAAAAGGATTTTATTACTAAACAACTATCTTGCTTAGTGTTCTTAACTCTTCTTGGAAATACTCATGTTGGGAGGATATTGATTGTCTGGCAGGACTAGACCGTATGTGAACACTGTTAAAAAGATTTTGTAATACACGAAACCGACTTTTTTCAGGGAGTTTGCAATGTGAGGTTCTGATCTAAGGCCTGTATAAATCTTCATGAGCCTTTTTGGTTCAGGCTCTGGGGTAAGTATAAAACGGTGGGTTGTATTATAATAATTCTTGACTCTCGTAAGGACAGCAACTTCAGTAGGGCTTGCATGAAGGTCCATCCTTTTGGATCCAATAGGGGTATCATGATTTATTAAAAAAAAGTTTTATCAATGGCATGAAGTCTTCAAATGGAGGGTTTTCAAAATGGAAGGTGTGAAAAAAGGGAAGGTAACTTTTGTCTTAAAGCTGTTGTGGAGGAAATGAGATTATGAATGTTACGTATTTTTCCTTAATAAATTATCTTATGTAAATTAACTGTTTCAGTTTCATTAGGAGCACCTCTTAGCTGCCAACAAAATATTAATGTATTCTAAAATGTACTTTCCTTTTAGCTGATGGCAGGCTCAGGTTGTAGTTATGTTCATTGATGTGTGCTTCTGAAACTGCTAGTCCAGGAGAGATTGTATGTTTACTCTCTAAAAGGTTTGTGAGTGTACATAACAAGAGCATATTTGGGAGTTAAATTATGGAAGCTTTAAAATGCCATCAGAATTAGAGAAGTGTTAATGAAAATGAGAGGAAAAATGCATAAAAGAACCTTGCTTCAGAATTCTCCTGCCTGTCAATGGAGTGCGTTGCCCACAAGAGTTGAGGAAGAGTGCTACATGTGTCCACACTGTAATGAGTAGTTCATCAGTCTGACTTATGTGTTAAATCTTCTTTTGGCCTGTTAGGTTGAAACTTTTACTACGGTCACTATAGGAAGGAGCAGAGAACCTTCAGAAAAGCTTGTCCTTTATGAACAACAAAAAGGTCTGTTGTTCTAAGCCCCAGATGAAAATGTGTTTGTGAATATTCTTTTATTATTCTTGGACTCCTTTTTTTTTGTGTTCAGAGATGGCACTCAAGACCAAAGCTATATATTTTTTCCTTCAGAGGAAATGGGATTGAAGCAGAGATTTTTAACATTTTCCTTCAGATTTCTTTCCTTGCAGTTAAAAACCGAGGCCATGGTTCCAGTACACATTGAAAGAGGTGAGAGTCTATATTATGTGGGAATCTGAATCTGAGAGACCTTTAGTTTCTGAGTCAATCTGACTGTAAGCCCTTACTAATTTAATTTTGGTTTGCAAGCTTTATCATAATATACTAAGTAGTAAGGTATTTGTGGATGGGATTATAATATTGGCTCTGGTACTTTGAGTGACTTACTGCTTACAACAGCAATGCAGAAACTAGTCTGAAAAGAAAGTTGATTAACACTTCCCCTTGAAAATAAGTTTCAGAAGATTTCTTCCAAATAGCATTTCCAATGTTCTCTGTTTGCAGAATGACTAGAACAATGATCCCTCTGTGAAAAAACATACAACAGGGACTTAGTAAATTGTTTAATATTTGTGCAACACTTTGAGGATGATAAGTGTTCAGTGTGGTAGAAAAGAGCACATGACTGCACAGACTGTGGGAGTAGTAGTTTAAAAATTTAAAAAAACCCAAACCATTCAACAGGACAGATGTGTTAAGCCACTAAGATTGAATCAAACAGAGAAACTATCAAAACCCAAAGCTCATTTGGAAAAACCTAGGTAGGTACAGCTAAGCATAAATTAAGTTAGGGCTTTTTTCCTTCTGTGTGTTTTACAGTATATAACGACTGAATTTTTCACTTCAAAAACCTAGAAGATATTGTAAGGAGTGACATTCCTGACCTTTCAGTTATAATGAGAATTTACTAGTAAGATGGTTGATTGATGTGACATCATGAGGAAAAAGCATAGTGAACATAAGCCACAGTTACAGTTGGTGATATGGGCAGACTGAATTTAAGTTGATGATGATAGTTAAAAGGTTTGACATACTCTATTACTAATCCACTGAGCATTTCAATGACTCTCACACCTTGAAAATAATAGCTGGCATGGCTTGACCATCGCCTGACCATCTGTACCGAACTCCTGTGAATGTCCATTAAACTTCACGACTGCAGTAGTGCAGAGAGTCCAAAGTCCTTTTTCTTCTTTAATAGACTGTGCCTTGGCAGTATAAAGACAAAGCAATATTTGTAAGTGTTTGTGGTTTGTTTTGGGAGGTTTTAGCATATTAAGGGCCATTAAAAATGGTAATTAATGACATGCGATGAGACCATTTTATTGTTATCACCAAGTGAGAACAATAGGAAAATTGTAAGCTCCGTGAAGCAAGGTAAAACCACTAAAATAAAATAGTCACTTTGCAAATCTGAGCGTTGGGCGTATTATTTTTTCAACTGCATCATGTTTATCTGTTTGAGTTCCTAAGGTCAAGTATCTGGGCTTCAAGAACTTGTGAACCTGATGTGTGCTTTGGAGGAAGCTGATCAAAGAGAGTGGTTTCCACTTCCTGAGGTTGCAGCTCGACCAATTCCGCAAATATTTGAAATCACTTTAGATGGCAAGTTAGGTTAAAACATCCCGTAAGATAAGGGGAGCAGCAAAGAAACATAGAACAATAAAGACACCAACAGGCTAGAATTATTTACTAAAAAAAGTATGAGCAGGTCCTCCATGGAGCATATTGCTTATGTTGTTTAGATGTTCAGGCAAATTTTCTGGGTTTGGAAAAGTTGCATCAATTTACACCAGCATACAGCTTGGACCATTTTTAACATTTTCTTCAGAAACTTGTACAGACAAAGCAAAAATTACTATTCGGTGTGTTTGGCAGTACTGGTTAGGTTAACATAATTACAGGTACTTTTCATAAAAACTTAGCATTTAAGGATTTCTGATGCATGTGTATGTGTTAACAGCCTTGTGCTTTAATTTTGTTTTACCTTTTTTCACTCTCTTACCTCTAGCATCTTATCAATCAACATGGGAATGCAAATCATGCAACGGAAAAATAGCATTAACTTTGGCAGCAAAAGGTGGCTTTGTAGAAAATGCGGAAATGATCCTGGAAAAGGATGTTTATCCCAATACCACAAATTACAAAGGAGAAACTCTACTTCTTCTTGGTAACTGCCTTCTCTCTCTAGATTTGAGCAACACAACTAGCAGTGCTTCTTCTCTGTTTAATACTCACCCCAGCACTCCTGTTGGCTTGCGTGGTTTAGACGCTGGTCATTATTGTAGATGAAACTAAATGCCCAACACCTGGTGAAATGTACCCAGCATTCTCTTTGGCACTCGTCATGCTTCAGGTGATCACTCAGGTGATCTTTAAGATGCTCCTTATCTTTTAGGTGATTGCTGAGCTGGTTCTAAGAAAAGGGGACTGATTTTTTTATTCAAGGTACCTTCTCTGTGTGGTCAGGTGCTACCTTTACCAACCTGGTCCTATTCAAACATCTTATGGTACAAATACAGTACAAAAATAAGCTACTGTTTTAACTGGAATGTACTTTTTCTGGAGATCTGGAGGTTAGTGGAGATTTTTGGTTTTATCAGATGGTTTCTTGAGGAGTAGGCAGGTATTTTGAAAAATCTCTCATCTCATTTCCCTCCCCTCTTGTGCTGAAAACAAGTTTCAACTGCACTGTAATACCCCCCTCTAAAGAAAGATGATTCCTTTGGAAGATTTTATGCTATCGGGAGACTTAAAGGAGTTTTACTGTACATGAGTAATTTAGCTATATTAGCTTCCAGTTTCTGTTAAATGCCAAAATATCTTCATGATTCTGAAGAGAATAAATATGTGAAATTAATATGAGAAAATACAATGTATAATGCAATTTCCACTATTGAAATATTGAGTTATCTGACTTTTTATTAATATTCATCCAATGCAAATCCTGTATTACCATTTTAAGGCCCTGAGGCATTTATAAGGTGAAATGTCTTCTTCTGAAATGTCTTGCTTTCAGTTCTTTTCAATAATTGTAGATATGTTAAACTTCAGCTGTTTTCAGCCATTGTTTTTAATGAATCTTTCAAAGAGTTAACTGGAGCTGATGAATAAGGTCTTTCCCCTTATAATGACAATCTAGTTTCCTAAATACTTCTCTATACAAACTCTTGAAAGTAAGGTCTGTCATCAAGGTATTGTTTATGTGATGCTTTTTAAGTTTTTCTGTCAATTAGCACCGAAAATGTGGATGTAGATATTGTTGTGCATCATACATTTCAACCCTAGTTTCAGTGAAATAGAGGATTAGGTGCTTAACACTTAATAGATGATGCTCGTGATTTAGTTACTTCTTTTAATTTTAAAACTCCAGTGAGAGGTCTCTTTAGTAGAAACATAAATGCTGCAGAAGTATCTGTGTAGTGGGATGATCTGGGCTTCCAGGTACCTTTGGTCATACTATACTTCAAAGCAGTTGTGGATCATTATGAAGGCAGTTGCCTCTTGAAAACCTTATTATATAATAGGACATTCACAGAAGTTAAATTTTCTAACTCTATCATGCTGATCTCCCTCAGCTGCCCCACCAGTGAGTGCTCTGCTATTCCAAAGCAGAAATTCATTCTTTTCAGAAGTAAAATAAGACTCAGCATCACTATTTAATATGTAAATAATTTGCAAGAGTAGTTATCCATGAAAACCATGGAACCTCAAAACAACAGAATATGACCTTTAAGTATGGCAGATGTCAACAGTACTTTGGTTGACAACAACCACAGAATACACACTAGAATTTGAGCTACCAGGTGAGAAAGAAAGTCACAAGTGGAATTTTTCTGGGATACTGTAATGTTTGCAACAACTTTAAAAGTAAGGACCATATCTGAATGTTATGTGATTTTAATTTTTGCTTTTCTTGTGATACATCTGCTTCTGGATTCTCAGAATCAAAGTGACTTTTGCCTTCCATGTTCCAAACTGAGACAGTTTTGAGGTTGTATTGGAGTACCTTGATTTCCCAAGAAGATGACATTACTGTTTATTTACCATATATTGGATTCTCAGATTTCTAGGACTGGAAGTCTTTTTAATTTCCTCATATAGAAAACTCTCAAGATGTGCATAAAACATTGGTCAGCAATGCACGAAGCTGCAAAACAGAGATGCACAGACATTGTTGATCTTCTGAAGAAGGATGGAAATGTGAACATTAAGGGCGAATATTGAGTAACACCTTTAGGGGTTATGGCTGAATGTAGTCACTGTGATGTGCTGGAGCATCTTAATTGTAACCATATGTAGTCAGGAAAAGAGAAATACACCTCTGCATTGGCATACATCTTGCCTGACTGCTGAGGTCTTTCAGGTGGTTATGGAAAAGGAAAGAAAGAGGGAGTTAGCTAGAAGGAAAGGAAGCATAGGTAAGTATTTCTGCTAGACTGGAGTGATGCTTACCTGTTTCCTTAATGCGTGTAAGAGGAGTGGCAGAGTTGAAAGCAATCCATTTCAGTAAAGGAGAGACTGCTATACATACCCTTCTTGCCCTTCTATATATCTGTTTACATGCCCTTCTATTTCTCCTCACTCCATCCCTCCCTCCCTCCTATCTTTCCTTCCATGTATGGAATTATATTGGTATTAATTGATGAAGTATTTTTGAAATATGCTGGTTTGAAAGTTGTAATTCTCACAGTCAAAGCAGAGCCCACTCAGGTGAGCACTTGAACTTGTATCTGTACACCTCTTATTTTGCATTTGAGTTTTATATTTGCCACAAAAAATATTTCTTATTTTAGTAAAGTTTTAACTAAAATATATCTGAAAATAAAAAGGAAAGTGCTCTGGGTTTTTTTTTTATGATGATCTACAAATCACTTTGGATATAAATATAAATTCTGTATTCTCCTTCGAGGTGGAGATGTCAAGGCCTTAGCAGATGATCGGGCATCAGTACTGTTTAAAGCAACTGGAGGACGTAGTCTAGGCTGCATAGCTCTGCTTTGGGAATATGGAGGAAGTGGCAATGTGCCTAATGAGGCAGAACTGCTTCCCATACACAAAGTGGCTTGTGAGAGGCATTACCTGTGAATATGAGCTTGGACTTTACATTTTCTCTAAGAAGCAGTGTGGCACAAGGTCACATTGAAGATGGCTGTATTAAGCTTGCAAACATATATTTATATACATTTATATTTCAGAACTACCTGTGTTAGATTAGTTTTAATTAACTTTTATTTTTAGCATAAACAAAGCAAAATGCAAAACATGCTCCTTAGAATTAAGTGAAAACCACTGAAACAACTTAAACACAACATCCTATTTGACAGTGCTCAAAACTGGTGTTTCTGTGTTTTGATCTCTTGTAAAATGTCTAGCTGGTAATTCAGAATATACCTGGATGAGGGTTATTTTCTTCATGCAAGGAAGTTACACCTGCCTGGTTTTGTTCACTGTTTTTTAAGGCCAGGAAGTATCTCATTGCAGCCACAACCCAAACTGTAATCCAGGAAAATGGGTTCAGCACTGCTCAGTCAGCTGTGGATGGCCAGAACCAGTGTCTAGAGCTCGTCATTGAAAATGGTTTGGATGTCAACGCTCTCTTGTCTGAACACGTAACTTCAGATATTTACGATGACAGAAGGAAAACTACACTTTATTGTGCTGTTTCTAACAATGAGATTCTTTGCACCAAACTATTGCTCAAAGCAGGAGCAAATCCAAACAAGATCCTTTAAACTGTTCTTGTGGCAGTGAGAGCTGACAGCCATGGAATTATAAAGCTACTCCTATCTTACGGAGCAGATGTCAACTGCTAATTTTGTTGCTTACTGATACGCATTTCCCCAGTGCATGTGGTATTCTTTGAATGGTGACATGATGCTGAGGCTGTTGCTCAGTCATGGATGTAATGCGGAGATGTGTTTGGACTTTATGTGTCAGGGTATCTTTGGAAATTCTTTTGTGTGGCCAGCTCCAGAGCATGAACTTATTCCCAGTTGGACTACTTCTTCAATAAAGGATAAACTAGTAAATATGTAACTTTCTTGCTTCTCTTCACTTTGCTCTTTTCATTAGCTGGATTTAAACGTTCTAGTTTATGGTGTAGAATTAGGATTAACATACTGGCAAAATCCTTTCTTGAAAACACTCTAAAAATAAGATAGCCGTTTCTCATTTTCTCCTCTGATATAGACAAAATGATGTACATATTGTGGTTTTATATTTGCATTCATATATTAGAGATTTAAGAAGGAAATTTTAAGAAATCGTGAGGTGGGATTCTGGAATTTCTGTTCCTTTCCTAACAAGTGGAGTAGATGTGTTTCCAAAGAAATATTTCTGTTGAAGAAAACAGTGCCACAAATTGCAGCAATTTTTTTTTCTTTTTGCCTTCAGGCCTGTTTGCATAAATTAAGGGTTCAAAAACGTTAAACATGCAGGAAAATGGCTTTTAAAGTAACCTACCTAGGTATCAATTTGACTCTTGAAGGCCATTGCTAGGACTTTGTTTAAATTGTCTTCTGTAATTGCTTTAAAATGTGTTCTTTTGGTATTCCTCTGCACAGATTTTGAAATTATGACTTGATGTGTTCTCTGTTTCAGTTTTGTGAGTTTATTGCTGTTCCATGATTGAAACATTTAGCTGGAAAAGTGGTTTGTGTTTTTATAGATTACAAGGATTATGTTCCTCCAAGCACAAGAATTAAGTTTTTTGTAGAAACACAGGAAGAATGAACAGAGATACCACACACTGGGGAAATATCAAACTTCCAGTTAATAATGTTATGATTTTTTATAGGAAACTTTAATTGTTCATGTCGGGTCACATTCATCCAAAGTGTTGTAGTGTACTTTGTACAGTAAAGATCATGGTCCTATATAAAATTCTTCAAACATCTGAACAATTATTTGCAGGTATTTTTGCAAAGTGTTTGCTCCCAGGTACAACTAATCATGTGCATGTTTCAAGGCTTGGCAGAATTTGAAGGACTTTGGGTAGGCTCTTTTAACCAAAGAGTAGATTTTGATGGGCAAACAAACTAGGAAATCAAGCAGTATATCCCCTTGGTTAAGAAATATTGTAACTTTAATTATGATTCCTTCATAGTTTTGGCAGATCAGTTCTTGAACAGACTCACCCTCATGCTGTCATGCATTGCACAGTATGCTTCTGCACATTTAGAGAAAAAAATCTGACAGAATAAATTTAAAGAATATTTAATTAAAAATTGATTGCAGTTACTCTCTTTGTTTTTCTACCATCCCTTCCATCTTGAGGAAAGAAAAAAAAATACAAACCCTCCCAACTAAGAAGATATTTCAGTTGGTGGATGTTGAGTTTACATAGGGCATAATCCATTTAGCTAAACCCACAATCATCAAATGATTGGATTGGAAGAGACCTTAAAGATCATTTAGTTCCAACACCCCTACCATGGGCGGCGACACCTTCTGCTGGACCAAGTTTCTCAAAGCCATCTCCAACTTGGCCTTGAATACTTCCAGGAATGGGCAGCCACAACAACTCTGGGCATCCTGTTATTTGAGAGATATGGTGGTTATCACACACACACATTCACACAAACCAAAGCTCAGCTCCAGTGTGCTTCTGCCCTGCCCCCTAAACTGGCTCTCTTTTCTTCAGAATTTCTCCTTATTTGCTCTATGTCATTGTTATATGTAACCTAACTTCTGAGTCAGAGATGTAAATTCCGCTTCCAAAGGCAATTATATCGGTCCCTTGTGTGTCTGTCCTTCTTCATGACAGATTCACTGGAGCAAATGGAAAAAGTGAAAATTACTGGTCTGGGACACGTAGAAGATTTAACAGGAGGCTTAATTCCTCCTCCTGCTCTCAGTAGGGCTACTGTTCATGTAGCTTTCTGAGACATAACTTCTGGGGGTTTTGCCAGAAATGTTGACCAGGATGAAAAATAATAACTTAGTCACTTGTGAAAAATGTCTAGGCATCTGGGCCAGGCCCCTGACAGAAGGATGCCCCAGGTGACTGGTGACTGCAGGCATGGCCTGAGCACAGAGTGCCCAGTGAAGCCAACACAGCTGACTGCAAGTCAAGGCTCCACTGGCCAATACATCCTAGACATACCAGGATTAATACATGTATGCTTCCTAACCTATAAACTGATATTTCGTTGTGGGAATTGCTAATCAGAAATATGGGCTTAATCATAATAAATCTTAAATTGTGGTAATTTTAATGAATACAGTGACCACAATGCAAGAATCTGGGTAATCACATATCTGATACAGTATACTGCAACCAGCAAAGGAAACATGATCAAATAGGGCTTTAGACAGGAGATTTTAAACCCTTTCTGTGGCTAGAGCCAAATTCCATTAGTAATTTTAGTTCACGGGCAAAGGTTTATATTTAGGACTTCATACAAGCATCAGGCAATAGTTACATTGCCTGCAGCATCAAAGCATTCAGACCTAGCACTGAGCATTGCCCCAAGTGTTTAAAATACCATGAACTGGTCCTTTGAATATCATTAAGTAAGCTAAAAAGACATGATCTTGGTTGTGTTTATCTTTAATCAATACAGCCAGGCCTTTTTTGTTGTTTGGTTGCCTGTTATAGGAGATGGCCTAATACTGGTTTAAAGCTTTTCTGTCCTTCACTATTGAAGTTGTTTATTTATTGAAGACTTCTGCCCACTTTCCCTTCCCTCCCTCCCTCCCTCCCTTCCTGCCCCCCTGCCCCCCCCAGATACTAAAGCAAGCATTATGAGAAAGTGTCTTTCATGTTTTCAAGGCATCTGTGAATGGAATGGAGAGAGAAGCAAAACTTTATTTTAAATGAAATATGAGGTGAGATAGTCATAGAAAGGGAGCTGTTTTTCCCAGGTCAGGTTTATGGCACAGCTAGGAATTGAACACAACTCTTTTGACTCCCATATTTTGCAGCCAGACCATTTAATACTACTTCTATGGACTTGACTACATGGTGGTAGGAGCAGGAAATGTAACTGGACCAGAACTGGTGGTTGTGGGACAAGAGGCAAAGGCATCATCCCCAGCTGGAAGAATAAATTGGTAGGAAAAAAAAACTTTTTATTTTCTCTGCTTGGACTGTGACTGAACCCTTGCAACACTAGAATTTAATTTTCCTGACTATTTGGGTGTGTCTCACAGGCTGTTCCACTGCAACCCAATTCTGTGGCATGCCCACCCCCAGGCGATGCTGTCTACAAGTAATTAAATGCCCTGGCACTGATTCAGGCATGCTATGGGAAAGGGGCTCCTATCGATTTGGGGGCAATGTTTGAAATCAGAGGTATAATTTGGTTTCTGTTTCTCATAAAATCTGACACAAGCAGCTGCACCAGGCTGATGAGCTCTCCAAGGAGCCAGACATTCAACAGTGGTTACATCAGCCTTTTCAGCACCCGTGGGATGGACTTTGTAGCTGTGAGTGTTTTCAGAGCTCGGTGAAGGAGGGGGCAAACCATAGCCATGAGTCCTGTGTATGGCCAGCTATTCCCTGCAGAAGCCATAATGTTGTGTGTGGGTCATCCATAAAACTCCATGCACTGACTACTATCTAATTTTGGGAGCTGGCACAGCAGAGCTTGTTCTTGATGGGGGTGAGGCTGAGGTGGGAGGTGAGCACGAATTTTACTGTTTCACCACAGCAGTCTGTGTTCTGGCACGGGCTCCAAGTGCCTAAGCTGCCCTTTCTCAGAGTGTTGCCATTAGTACAGGAGCCACCCATGGAAAAACACAGTCACAAAGTCACAGGCTCTTTTGTGTCTACCTTGGGGTAAGGTAAAGGGTTTTTTTGTGACCCTTGCTTGGGGCAGGAAAAAACCCTTCTAAAATATCCATGGTTTGGCTATGGCTTGCATGAACATAAATTTGTGATGACTTATCTCTATAGAACGAGTCTTGTGTCTTCTGCTTTTCCATCACTTCCAGGGGCTGGAACATAAGTCTTACATGGAATGGCTGAGGGAGCTGGGGTTCTGAAAAGCTATGAAAATATATTAGTGAATGGTTAGTAGTCATGAGAATGATGTAACAGTGTAGCTGTGGTGACATGTACAATGTATTTACATTTAATTTTCAAAATTTCAGTAGAAATCTCTACATTTAATTGGGCAAACCCATTGCCATTTGTCCACATAGTCTGTGCATGGTAGCTATTCCCAGAACTCCTGTTATCATTAATATGAACTAACAAAAAAAAACCCCCAAAACCCAACGTAATTAAAGACAGTAGAGAATTTACCTCGTTAATACTGCTGCTTGTATTTAACTCCTATGAAGTATATAACTTGCTTATAGTGCTGACATCTCCTTTTAAAAAAAATCTTCATAAACACACACTGTTAAAAAAAAGTGACAAAGGAAATGCTAAATCTAGAAGTAAGTTTGTTACTGTTTTGCTCTCTGTGTATAAAGAAATAGAGTAATTTTTTAAACTGAAGGACAAACTGTAGCTTTGGCTAAGTTACATGGGAGAATTGTCTGGGACTTAGGTGTTAGCAAAGGATGAAATCCATGCAGTTTTTGTAATCACTTATAATTTAATAACTACCTGATATGGACATGCATATTACAGTGTATTTGCAAATACCACCACAAATACTATAGTTCTTACTTTGGTAGATTTTACCTATTTTATCATGCTTTATTTTTTAAGGGTAGTAGGCTAACTGCATCCCATTGAAATTACCCTTCTAAACCCCACATTTTTTGTGCATACAGCAGTACCTCTGTTACTTTCTTTGCAATAGTGACCTCTGCTTCCTTTCCAAACCTGTTGAGCAATATTGCCATGTAACTCCAAACAGCTGCTGTGGTCACCTTATGTCTGTACATCAGTAGCAAGTGAAACGATTTCTATATATAGTTTGTAAATCTGTTGGCAATGTTTGTAAAGCAGACTGAGATTCTTCCTGAGGAATAAGAGCAGCTATATGAAAGCAAGAGCATTAAGACCCTCCTTGTGTACAAAGCAGTTTATGTTTTGGTGTGGCAGAAATGAGGAGATGGCCAGTCTGCAGAGATGTGAAGAAGCACTTGCTGTGGGCAAAACCCTGGCAGGACTAGTTTGTACTGTCAAAGATAAGCAGGTTCATCTCACGCTGTTGTTACGGAACATGACATTGTACTGACACAAGATGATTAAAAAGTATTAGCTGTGTAGGAAGGAAAGAAAACTGGGAATGGGAATGATATTTATTCAATAAGATTTCTTTTTCTCTGTTGTCTTCCTTATTTTAGTGTGATTCAAGTACGCAAAAGGAGCAATAAACCCCGAGTCTGCTGCACCTTTGGTACTCAGCTGCATCCTCTCTGTATAATAAAATAGACCTCCAGGATCCATGCGCGAAGGTGCCTGTGCAATGTGAGCAGTGAGTTTTCTTTCTTTTAATTAAAGGTCGAGAAATTTCTCCGTTCAGAAATGTTCTTATTTGCACTCAGATGTATTTTTTCCCCCCAGTCCTTCCCTGCAGTCAGGTTGACCTCTTGATTCCCCTTCCAGGATGCATCCTTTCTGTCTTCCCATCAGCAGCACTATCAGAGCCCACTCACTTCTTCACTCTTCTGTCTTGATAAGTAAGGCAACTCAAACACCCACACTATCAAAATACATTAGATTAGTGCTTGCCCTGTGGCTTGTTGGTATATGGTGTATAGTTATGTCCCCAGCAGCTGTTGAGAAAGCTGTTTTCAAAACTGATCTGAGCAGTAAGGCAGCCCACATGCACATGTTTTTGAGTGAAAGCTGATTACTGTTTGTGAGGGTCTGAGTTGTTAAACTACAGCCTGGACCTGGAATCTGCCCTCCTGGTAGCCTAGGGTGTGTTGCGGGGAATCTGTGGGAAAAACCTATCTTTGAGCTAGGATGCTGAATCCGATTCCCAAGCAAAGACTGGTTTTGAATCAGGGTCATCTTTGCACTTACCCCATTTTTTGTTCCCTCAGCATGGATGACAGAAAAGATCTTTTTCTTCTGTGTAACTCCCTGTTTACAGCATCACCCGGAGAGATGGACTGAACAACAGAATCATCTGGCATAGAGAAAAGCAGCTGAAAAATTGTTCCTTCACATGCCTTCAGTGCATGCTTCATCCCTTTTGCTCTGCTGATACCACTGTTAAATGTAGGTGATGACACATGCTTTTCAGGCACAGTACCGTGTGCACAATTTTCACAAGTTATGCGAGTCTCCCGAGGGAAAGAGCTGCAGCTTGTCCCATCAGTCTGCCTCGTGGCCCTGTGTACTTGCCAGGCTGCTTGACCCTGTGTCTTTCCAGGATGGTTTGAATTCTGCATTCACACTGGGCCTGTACACGCAACATACAAAAACTGAGACACATACAGAGATAAATATCTATCTATATATATAAATATATATTGCTATAGTGGGAGGGGGAAAGCAGCAGGCAATGAGGAACACGAGGGCAGGACAGAGAGGACGTGCAAGGAGGAGTAGCAAGGAGAGGTTAGCAAACAAGCTGAGAGGTGGCTGAGAACAGTGAGGGGCTTGCAGGCAAGGCAGGAGAGGGGGGCCTGCAGGGCTAGGGATGGAGAAGGCAGTACAGCAGCAATAAGGCATGAAGAGAGAACTCAGGGGTTGGTGCCTTGGGGTCTGCTTGAATGGACAGCAGGAGAGAAGGAGTTGCAAAAGTGATTGTGAGAGGCAGGAGCAAGCAGCGCTGCAGACGGGCAGCAGGAGACATGGGGAAAGCCCAGCGTGCTGTAGTGCATTGTTTTTAATGTGCTCTATGGCAATTGGCCCTGTTCCTGCAGCGTGGGACTGAGCGCAGTATGAGCCAACGCATCTGTCTGACAGGCCGTCCTCGGGAGCCGGGACTGAAATAGCCTCTGTCCCATGCCTGAGGACAAGGTTGTACAGCCCTTTCTTTGCCTGTCTGTAGTTTTCCCTGCACTCATCTGAGTGAAAATATCCATTTAACTGTGGGCTTTGTCCTGCTGAGGAGTGAGCACCACCTGCCACGTGTTGCTTGTGTCCTTTCAGCAATTGTGCCAATGTGCCCCCAGTGCAGAAACATGAGAAGGTGAACAAAGTTCCGTAGGCTGCTGACTGAATTGCTTGGAAAGACAAAAAGGACACTTTGAAGGGTTTCGTCTTTTAAAACCAAGAAAATAAGTCACCAGGTTAGGAAAGATTGAAAGTCTTGTCTGAAATCTAGCTGCTGAAAGCCAGGAACCTGGATGCTAAGATCTACAATGACACAGTGAATCCTCCTCCTATAAAATGGATAATTCCAATTTTCATTTTCTCTCATCTTAGCTCAGGTTCTGAAGTGAAAAAACCTTTTAATAATTCTGTCAAATGAGAGATGAGTTTTCATGGCCTATTGGTGAAATGGTTAATTCTCTGCATACAGGATTTCAGCAGGGCATTAGGGAGGTGAGTTCGGGTTTTCTGTTAGGAGGTGACAAAGCACTTCATCAAATCGTCACAAAGATCTTTTAGGTCAAGTCCAAATGTTAATCTAACGCTGCTAAGATCATAACTAAACCATGTTTCCAAGTGCCACATCTGCACATCTTTTCAATACCTGCAGGGATGGTGACTCAACTACTTCCCTGGACCATCTGTTCCAATACTTGACAACCCCTTCCATGAAGAAATTTTTTCTGATGTCCAGTTGGAGGATTCATCCTAAACAGCAGTCAGTGTAGCTATTATAAATCTACCCTCTTGTACTACATATGGTTCATGCTCTGCTCAGTGCCTCCTGTGATAGAAGGAAGTTCACTGTGCCACCTCACTAGCACAGAATAGACTCTTCCTAAACTGTTTATAATGGTGTCATTAAGAACACAGCCTGGGAGATAGAACAGTTTGCTCAGACTGCTGAGGTTTTTGTTTGGTTTTTTTTTTCAGAAATCAGAACATGTATAGTGCCTGAGAAAGGAGACTATGAAACAGGAACAAAATGCTTCAGCTAAGAATGCTAATAACCGGAAAACACAATCACTCCTGTCCTTGCTCAGAGTTTCTCTCCAAGTTGGAACCTGTGATCTAAAGTGTTGTAGGGGTGGGAAGCTTCAGCCATGGCTGATGCCCACAGGAACTGAACCCTGATAAGCTGCAATGCTTGCATAATGCCAAATACTGCCAGAAAGGGAATCCAAAATTCCAAATTAGTGGGTACTTTCAGTCTTAAGGTTTCTGTACCTCTATTCTTTTTCCTTTAAAAAGTGGTAACACCTTCATGTTCTCTGAAAAGGGCCACTGGACTATTAAAACCATTGATAGCCTTACTGTGCTGAAGAACAGGGGCAAAATAAAATGCTGGAAGGCTATTAAATGTGTGTGATCTTTCCCATGCAATGAAAAAGAGTAAAGGTCCTGAGTACTCATGGGTCTAGGATCAAAGTATGTGATTACAGAACTATGGAATTAATGACTGTGTTTCAGTGCTCATCAGCAGGCAACAACAAATACTATTCCCACATTTTCTGATCTGTGAGTACTTAGCTTTACAGGTTTAGTCTCTTTTTTTTTTCCTCTGTATGTAATTTGCCATGTTTTACGGCTTTATTATTTTTATTAAAATTATCCTAGGAAGTGTTCATGGGTCTTCACCTTTGGCCATTTCCCTGTAAAGAATAGGTCCTAAATTACCACGCGTGTCATATAGGATCAAGAAAGGACACAAATCTCTCGTAACCTCACCTCACCTTCATAACCTCGCCGATTTTCCACCTGCTTCAGAGGAGAAATGTACAAGAAAGTACCTTGTCCATCTTTAGTAACATCTTTCTTATCTCATGGCTAGAATGGACATCATTGGCATTTTGTGTAGAGAAGCATCACCACTGGCCTTGCTGCCTTGGCAAGGAGTAGCCTTGAAGGTAATATTCATGTTATTAAATCTACCTTTGGCGTGTTACTTTAGAAGTGAATAATACATGTTGCTTTTTGAAGTTCCTTTGAGTTTGGAAAATTTGGTTTATACATAGAAAACTTTCAATAGACAATTCAGGTATCTGTATATTTGTGCTTTATATTATGGACTCTCAGCTCAGGAAAATTGAAAGACTTACAAATTTTTTTGTACCCGCCAAAAAAGGAAAAGAAGAAAGCTCAGATTTTTCTGGGAAACAGTATATTTGAATAGATTTAATTTTTAACAGCATATTTTTGCTTTTAATATTGTACATATCAGTGTTGTACATATCAACATTGTACTAATAAAATAGAGCATATTTCTAAAAACATTTCAGTTTCAATCAGCATTTTCCAATAGAAAATCTGTCCAGTTCACATTTCCTAACTCCATTAAAAAATGTTTGCAACAAAATGTTGTCAGCAAAAATGCACTCAAAAAAGATAACTTTATTGTGCTGCTTCTTTGGCTAACTCCAATGATAACAATGTGATCCATTGTCCTAGGCATACTGAAGAAATAAAATTGCTTGGAGTGCAGTTTTATACATATAATTCTACCAAAAAGCATTGATGATGCAAAGTTAAAAGAAAAAAGGTACTTATTATATTTTCCTACTCTTTCACCTTTTTCAGAATTTGGCCCAGGCTTCATTCTGCAGGTGCAGCTGGAAGAGTGAGCAGAACTCCTGTGGACCCACTGTCTAGTCTGGTGCACTTGACCCATCATGGTACCTTATACTGTGAAGGTAACGCTCTTAGCTCCAAAGCCAAGCATCTGCCTCCTTTTTATTTTATCCAAAAGGTTCTGTCAATGTAAATGACCTGCAAATATTTATTTTATTTTAAGGTGTACAATATTCTTATGTCTGCTTTATTAATGTATTTTGTAGGTTAGGAAGGACTAAGGTTATAAGCTTTCATACCATTTCTTGATCAAGATGACTGCATGAAGTCATGTAGACAAATGATCAAAGGAAAAATATAATATCTTTATCAAATCTTCATGAAAATCATGCTCAATCTCCTCTCTCTACTGTCAGTAAAGCAGTATGCATAATAATAAAACTAAATGTGCAATTTGGCTAAACAACACGTGTCAATTCAGGTGTCCAATCCATACTGACCAAAAAGAGATGATGCTGGACAAGAACAATACTTCAAATTATGTTCACTTACATTTCCATTAAATATTGGCTTGACTGTCTAAAGCACACTGTGTTATCATTTAAGATGGTTGATGTATGTTGTTATAGATGTGTTCCTACTTCCCTGTACCAAGACCTTCTCTCTTCCTCTCCCTCCCCCTCTCTCGCTACACAGGTTGGCAGATATTGCTGGCCAGCATGTTTCAGAAAATGTTGCTAGTTCACCATCATTCACTGCTAATAGAAAAAAGAAAAGAACAAAAAACAACCACATCAGAAAAACAAGCAAACAATAAACAGTACAAAATTTAATTTTTCTTTTTGTAATTTCTTCTTACTGAAACATACCTGTCTATAAAAATAGTATCAGAATAAAATACCATCTATTAGCAGAAGCTATAATGTAGCTATACATCTAGAATAAAGAGCTGAAGGGCGCTCTTCAACTGCACATCAGTTAGTGACTGCGAACAACAGCCATTAATAGAATAGCCACTAGAGGCCTTCAGTTGCTCGGCCTGTCAGAAGTGATGAAGGCACAGCTCCCCTGCCCACCCAGGGCTTGTTACCCTTAAATCTCTGGGTGACTCTGTCCTTTCCCCCCAGCAGAGCACAATTCTCCACGTGAAAGAAAAATCTCACAGGTGCTCCAAATGGACATGTCAAACTGATTCTCCCTCTGATAGTCCTAGAAAAAATAAGGGAATTAATAAAAAATTCAATTGTGTGCTTAGTTGCAGGCAGCATGTGACACTGCAGGAGCAGTGCTCCCCACAGGTCCCCACAGGCACGCCATTCTCCTCCCCTTGGCTGCCTTTCCACCGATCCCAAGAGCCTGCAAACACCTTGATGGCATAACAGCATTCCACTAGAAAACCGTGAAAGTGAGAGGAAGTCCACTGAACAACAGCAAGGGTGTTTTATTTCCAGCCCCTGTGACACCTCAGGATTAAATGGATTTTCATTGTTCTTTCCCTACTGCAATTTGGACACGATGCCAGTGTAAGTGCACCCAGGGTTTTATTTGGTGCTGCCCCCCCGTCTGCGAGGCTGGTATTCTCCCACTAGCTGCCTGCTCTAAATATGGCCATGGCCAGTGTGTCAATAATCCCCCTCTTTAAGGGACCTGCAAACATTAGTGTTGGGACATTCTTGCTGTTCAGATGTCTAGCTGACGTCTGATGCTTAAAACAGAGCATGCTTTCATCCCTTCATGCATTGTCGTAAGCCCCCGATGATTACTCTTAAAAGGGTGCCTCTGGCTATGCAGGGAAACAGTTGCTGACTACACAAGACACAGCTTGCTTGCTGCAGCCTTCTTGAATGCCTGGTCACTTTAGCTCTGTACCAGCCTGACCAAGCAGGATCATGTCTACCTTTGGGTATAGAAGAGAGCTCAGTAAATATGAAGACATTGATGAAGATGAGCTACTTGCTTCTCTCACTGAAGAGGAGCTGAAGGAGCTGGAGCGGGAGCTAGAGGACATAGAGCCCGACCGTAACCTTCCAGTGGGACAACGGCAGAAGAGCCTGACAGAGAAAACACCAACAGGGACTTTCAGCAGGGAAGCGCTGATGGCCTACTGGGAGAGGGAGACCAAGAAACTCCTAGAAAAAGAGAGGTTGGGTGCATGTGAGAAGGTAAGATGCGATTTGGTTTTATTCTTCATTGGCATGATCTCCCTCACTGATTTAATTTCCTTTCAGTCTCTTGTAGCATTTTTAAGAACATTGTTAGCCATACCTCTGTGCCTGCTAAAGTACTGAGTATTAGCTCAGAGAGTTTTTGCTCTCTGGAGGTACCTTAAACGCTCAGTTCAGAACAGAAGAAAGTGCCATAAAACCTATCATTAGTGATCAAAATAGGAAAAAATTCAAAGGGCATGTTAGAAGTTATTAATAGGTAGAGATGTGGGCTTTTGGATAGCATTTGATTTTTTAAGAAAGCTACATGAAGTGCCTTTTCCTTGCCTTAAAAAACAGCCAGTATTGACTGCTGAGAAGCATGTCAGGAAGATAGTTTTGAATACACGTTATGTCAGAAGTTGAGTAAGCGGATGCCAGGCTTTGTGCTCGCTGGAAGAAAGCTGTGTTGCAATTAGCAGTTTGTGTTGCTTTGTCCCTGCTGAGGCTCCTTGGCATGGTTTAGGAGTCTTCTCCTAAGTTTTCAGAGGGAAGCTGTACAGTATTTAAAAAGTGGCCTGGCATAGAGTCATCAGTCAAACTATTTAACTGCATTTCCAGAAAAACAACCAATAGTGTTTGTTAGGCAACTCATCCCCCAAAATAAAAATGTTACTAATAAAGGCCATTTCCTGAACTGCAAATGAACAGTACAGCTGGGCAGGAGTGAAGGGCTCAGTCTTGGCAAGCAGTGAGCACTCTCAGTCTCAGCTGATGTCCATGTTGGCACCCCTGATCCTCGCTAAAAGTATTTAAGACTGAGCCCAATCAAAAAGCAACTTCTGTTTTCATGATAGCTCCATGTAATTTCAGAGCAAAGTGGGGACTTGGGAATTTTTAATCACTGCTTCATACCAAGCTCTTACTCTGTTTATAGGGACACATTTTCCCATATTTAAGCAGAAAGTAATACAACAAAGACAAAGACAGCAAAACTGAACTCAGAACCTCTAACAGCCTTGATTCACGAGCTTGGTTCATTTGCAAGGAAATAATTGCAGTTTATACATCAGATAAAATATCCTCCTAGAGGAAAGTCAGATGGATTAAATTACCCTGCAATATCCAGGATGTTTTTACATCTAAGTGTTTTCTCTTGTTTGTGAATGGTCCTATAAGGTCTTTGCAGGCAAGTGCACAGACCAGTAGCTGTCATCAGACCATTAGTATCAGCTTGCAGACATTGAATTCACTCCCTGTTTGTCAGTCCTAGAGAGTAAATGGCAAGATTAATGTTTATTTCCAGCTTAGCCTGGAACTCGAAACCTGGGTAGTTCTAAAAAACCTGCTGAACAGGTCTAGTTTGGTGTCTTACATAATGGCAGAATCTTTATTTTTTTTTATTTTTCCAGGTATATACAGCATTAGTGATGGGTACTGGCTAAACCTCAAAGTCCTGGCAAAAGACTCTATACTTTTTGATCTGAGAAAAAACTTCCTAAATGCATCCTTAAATAAGAAAAGGTTGATATGCTTATATAGAGAGTACAAAGACTGTCCACTGAAGGCAATAAGAAAGCTCCTTGAAAGTAATTTTTGTCTTGCTTTCAACTGTCTGGAAATTATACACCTTTATCTAAGATGGTTATTCATGCTCCTTCTATAGTTAGTGGTGAGAGATCAGCTGGTCCAAAAGGCAACCAACTTGCAGATAGCCTTTTAGGGTGAATAACTTGTCCTCCAGAGATATTTACCTCTGCATTGACTCTGTTAGTCCTAACTCCTCATCAAATTCCTCGCACAAAGTAAGGTGAAGCCCTGCAGGCTACCTGTAGCAGTCCTGTACCACAGTGCTGCCACAGTAAGAATACATCTCTGTATTCAGTTTCAAACTTATCATGCAGATTATTATGACACCAGACAATGTGTGTGACAGGAAACTAAATTCTGCCTTTGACCTCAAAAATGCCACTCAAAAAAAAAAAAGAAAAAAAAAAAAGAAGTATTTTTTTATTAATCTAGCATCATTAAACATATGAACAGTGCATTTAAAGGCACCTCCTTTTGCTAATCTGTAGTATATATCTCTAGAGATATGAAACCAAAGCCATGAAGACATGGTTTTGGATACTTGGTGTTTTCAGGTCTTAAAGGCCTGCACATATATAGAAGCTACAGATATAAATCTTAGTCCCATAATAAGCCTATAGGTAGCACAGTATCTCTCAGCATAAGGGCCTTGCTGCACATGTTCTGCAGGAGAAGCAGCAGGGCTGGATCCTGCAAGACTTTTGTGTGCAGGCCAATGCAATCAGACCTTGCAAGCCCCCCAGGCACTGAATGCTCAGGAACATCAGGCAGAAACAGCTCAATGTCCTCTTTCGTTGAGAGTCACAGTTCTGCGAACATTACAATTAGCATCTTTTTTGCATATGTCCCAGCACAGAATTCTGCTGAAGATTGTGAAACAGTACCATGCATTTTAACAATTCTCTATTTTTGGAGACAGATAATTAAGTGGACCTAAAACTGCATAGGTTGTCTAAAAATAGGCTGTCCTGTTAGTAACACTTTTGTTTTCCAGAAACAGAATCGCTGTGTCTCTGCAGAGTGTACTCCCTTTGGAAAATACACTCTAGTATTTTACAAAGATTAAAACACAAATGTTGATACAGTAGTGCATACAGAACAATTATAATTCATCCAAAATTTTATAAACATTTACAATTGTAAAGAAAAATACATACCTATAGTTTTTTGGTAGACAAAACATGACATGGAAGATCCTTTTGAGCAAGAGTTTTAAGATTGGTTGTAGATTCTGGGTTCAGTCATGCCCCATAGATCCCCACTGGACTACCGGAGTCCTCCATGTGGAGAGTGAGGCTTTCCTGGGGTGAAGACCTCTTCCTGCTCCTCTGCAGAGAACCTCTCCTCTTTTGCCACCATAACTGCTAAAGGCAACAAGCAGAGCTTTGGGGCATGGTTCCAAATTTGCCTTCCTGGTACCCACCAAACACACTAAAATAACCTTGTGTTTCAGAAAAACAATGCATTTGCTCTGTAGACAATGAGTTATAACAGTTTACAGTATGGCAGCTGACCTGCGACAGCTGGCAGTGAGCACCAGCTTAGCTCTTGGCAAACAGGAAGAAATTCAGGGATTATTGACATGCTACCTGTAGGAATGTATCTGAATCCTTTCTTCACAAATAGGTTATTAGTAGGTACAGCCCGTGCAGTACATCCAGAGTATTTTTGACATGACTTCTGTAATTCTGTATTGTTTTGCATGCTGATATACAAGATTATGCATGCAGCCACTATTTGTATTTTAAAGCATGGTGACCTTTGATTTTTTATATAAACATAGTAACATATGCAAGGGAGTCTGAGATGTCTACTCCTCATGAAATGAATAAGTTTGTTGCTCATGTCCATTCTGAAATTGTTGTCTTATGTTTCTGCTGTCAAGGATCCAAATTATATCCCCTTGTGGATATGCCAACACATAGAAAACATGAAGCATGTCCATGTCGTAATACCTTGTATCAAGTTTTCTCTTGGCAGAAATCACTGACATTGGTAAAGTGGTTGCAATTTATGCTAAGCGTTTTCTAAAGAATGTAAAAGAAATAATGTTAAAAATGTATTAGGTGAAACATTTTCTGTTCTCCTAACTGTATCTATTTGTTTTTAACTTTCAACGTTAACTTATATGGTTTCAGTATAATTGTTCCTGTGCTAAAATACAGTAGTTATTACATTACTTCAATCATGTTTAACACCCACACCTACATTCCTGTTCAGGATTCTGAGCAAGAAGAAGACAATTCAGAAGAACTTCAAGAAGAATGTTTCACAGAAAGCAATAGCGAAGTGTCTGAGGAGGCATATACTGAAGAGGACGATGAAGAAGATGATGAGGAAGATGAGGATGAGAGTGATGATGAGAATGAGGAAGAGCAAAATGCTGCAGCTGGTGAAAGACCTGAAAATGGCAGGCGTTCTGACCACATCAGACACAAAAAGTGTAATGGTGCAAAGGACAATGAAAACTTCCTCAATGGCCATGATGGAAAAGACAGCAATAATCAGAGCTTAAAAAGCAGTGCCATCCACCCTTGTGGAAATCCAACAGTTATTGAAGATGCTTTGGAAAAAGTTAGGAGCAATGACCCTGACACCACAGAGGTCAATCTGAACAACATTGAAAACATCACTTCACAGATGCTTATACAATTTTCTCAAGCCCTGAGGGACAACACAGTGGTTAAATCATTCAGCTTGGCTAACACCCATGCTGATGACAATGTGGCAATAGCTATTGCTGGTATGTTAAAGGTAAATCAGCATATAACTAGTCTGAATATTGAGTCAAATTTTATCACAGGCAAGGGCGTGCTGGCCATCATGAGAGCTTTGCAGCGTAACAAGGTTCTAACAGAACTGCGGTTCCACAATCAAAGGCACATCATGGGCAGCCAGGTGGAAATGGACATAGTCAAACTGTTGAAAGAGAACACCACTCTGGTAAAGCTGGGGTACCACTTTGACCTTGCTGGCCCAAGAATGAGCATGACAAGTATCCTGACAAGAAATATGGATAAACAAAGGCAAAAGCGTATGCAGGAGCAGCGGCAACAAGAGTCAGGTTGTGACGGAGCTGTCAATCCAAAGACCAAAGTTTTGCAGAAGGGGACACCTCGGTCCTCACCTTATGTATCACCTAAAAGCTCACCATGGTCTTCCCCAAAGCTCCCTAAGAAAGCACTGCCAGTGAAATGTCAGCCTTCAGCACCTGCGCCCCCACCCCCCCCACCCC
>VZTE01003053.1:687551-744085 GCA_013397775.1 Eulacestoma nigropectus | reverse complement strand
ACAGCAAGAAAGCTCAAAAAAAGCCTTACATAATGGACAGAAAAAGAAAAAAGGCAAAAAAAGCAAAAAGCATGAGAACAGCATATTGAAAGAAATTAAAGATTCTCTAAAATCAGTCTCGGACAGAAAATCAGAGGACGGTTCACGACCCTCCACCCGGCCATCCACCCCACAAAGGTCTCTCCATGACAACCTTATGGAAGCAATTCGGGCAAGCAGCATAAAACAATTAAGGCGGGTAAGTAAGAGATCCTAGTTCAGTAACTGATTGTGGCCCGACTATAGCACAGGCTCAGTTAATTTTAGTACACACATTTAGTAAAAAAAAAAAAAAAAACTTAGAAATGTGGGCATAAAAAAGCATTTGGGAGGAGTCTTCGCTCTGACTGGGCTTTTCTCAGCACAGTGATTTCTGTCCAACTGATTTTGACAGAAAGTGGGGTACTTTCCCAGGCTCAGTCTTGTTATGAGAGATGATGTGTAGCACAGAGCTCTTGGCAGTGTATGTCTGGCAGGAATTTCAGGAATTTTGCCATCTAGACTGTACAGCAAATGTAATGAATGCCCTTCCCACCCCTGTTTTATAGGTGGAGGTACCAGAAGCCCTTCGGTGAAAGCCTGGATGACGAAAGAAGCAGAGCAGTGATTGAGGGGGAGGCTGCTTGTCCTTTCACTGGTGGTAACATAGACTGTCTAGAAAGCTGCTTCCAAAGTACACTCTTAGATTCAAGCCATTTCTCTTTTATTTCAAAGAAATAAACTCACTGAATACAAAATAATGCTTTAAGGATCCATTTGCATTGTAATCTGTAAATATGGAAATAATTTTCTTTTTTATTTAATGAGATTTATATTGAGAAGTTGTTGCTTATTTAGATATTCTTACCAATATCTGATTGCACATCACTGGACAAGTTCTTTACACTGAGATGTAATAGTTTACCAGCCTGTGGTTTCTTTTTTTTTTCCCATGAATTTACAATAAACGTGGTTTGAAGCTTTCAAGCAGACACATAGTCCTGAATTTCTGTGAGTGAAAACCCACCAGATGGTTGTATCAAGCTCATGAGAATTCGGGAAGTCTCCTGGCAAAGAACCTGAGATCTTTCTCAGCTGCACTTGAGCCTGTGTGAAGGATAGTACCTGAGCCCATGTGTTAGTGCAGTTTCATACTGACATTGTAAAAAATGGTTCATAAGGCTATATACCACTAAAACTAAGCTATGGATTGTGTCTGGTCACCGATGTTGCACACCAGGTCCTGAACGTTGGCCTGAAGAACTTGGAGATGAATAGAGCTGTAGTTCACCTTGACTTACAGGCTGAAAGTTAATGTCAATATTTTAAGGATGCAGCAGAGTTATTCAAGTGAGATCCATTCAGTACAAGTGCTGTCTGTAGTCAGACCTAACCCCAGTGCAGGCATCCAGTCAGACAGAGAAACTTGAAAAGCAGTCTACCATCCAGGTGGAAAAAGGCTTTCCTATGGTATCAGTTGAACAACAAGCAGGGTGTGAACTGTCAATATGATAGAGTAGAAGCAGAGCCAACATCGTTTGGAGATGCACGACTGGAGGTATCACATCACAGGCAATGGCACGAGAATAGCCCTTCTTCATGTAGCACTAGACATCTCCCTGTCAGATTAGTTATGGTTCTGGGTGCTTCAGCTAGTGTGAAGGCAGTGATAACATGAAGGAAACTGAGTAGTGGCCAAAATGTTGAAAGGCGAGAAGAGAGCTATGTTCAGAAGCACTACTAAGTATTAATTAGTTATCTCATTGCAACTGTAAATAACAGAATTAGTGTTTCTTTTATATAAAGCCACATCAAAGAGAATACTTAGGGTTACCCAATAGTGGTACTGAAAAAGTAAGGGTAAGCTTTTACCTACATATATTAATAAGACAGATTTTCCCAGACATAGGAACAAATTACTGGAGGGAAATTAAGCATAATGGAGAGGGATTCTTCTAATGAATTGTCAGAAATGGTACTGCCATGGCAAGAAAACTGTGGACACCTTTTTCTTTTGTATTTATTGACCAGAACGTACCAAAAGCAATTTATAACTAACAAACACTTCCCAACAAATTTTCTTCTTGCTCGGATCACAGCAACTCATGAGTATTTCTAGATCCAGTATTACAGGAGATATGGTATGTACAATGGTCTTTAGCTGCCTTTATAATTGCAGAGGCTCCCATAGCATCAAAATCGACCTATGGTCAATCTCCCATGACCAAATGGGAAGTGGGGCTTGGGATCTTCTGAGGATAGAAGCAATACTGGAATGCAGACCACAGTCAGGATATAGACCTGTGACCCCAGACCTTGTCCACAGAAACTTGTAAAGGATGAGAAACATGCTGGATGTTTAATAAAATGGCAAAAGCAGCTAAGCAGCTGCAAGGGAAAATAAAAGGCAATGAGAGAACTCAAGGAAAGCACAATGGAGAGAATTTGGACAAGACAAATAAATGTTTTTAAAAAAACAATACCATAATTTTGAGGAAAGAAGTAGAGTGACAAGAGAGGAAACTATCTGTATAAGAGGTGAAAAATTATTTAGAAAAAGAAGGTGATAAAGAAGAAAATGAATACTGAAAAGTGGCAGATGACAGAAGAGAAAAATGTGGAAGAAAAAGCCTAGAAAAAAGGAAAAGGGAAGGTAGAATTCATCTTTCAGGTTGGTAAGAGCTGTTGGAATTACCCTTTTGCAGAAGGAGAGGACGATGGGCACAGCTCCTATGAAGATTTGTCCAGAGCTGCTGCCTGCGGTGGCTGTCAAGTGTCCATCAGCTCTCTCAGGTGTGAGCCCTGCTCTGAGGTGCTGAGCAGTCGCGGAAGCGGCAGCCACGTGCAGTTGTCGAAGCTCCTGCGGCGCACTCCCTCACCAAGCGTCAAGTCCTGTGCCTTAGCCAAAGTCTAATCTGGGCAATCACCTTCTGCCTACATACATTTCACAGCAGTTTCCCTTGGAGGCATTTCAAGGCAAGGCTCCTGTTTGCAGAGCCACAAGGCACCCCCAAACACCTTGTTAAGGTTTTGATGCCCCACTGAAGGGAATGCCAGTCCCTTTCTTTCCCGGGTGTCAGGTCTGCTGCCGGTGGTGCTGAGCTCCCTCACAGATGTGTCCAAGAAGCAGTCTCTTTTCCATTCAAACAGGCAAGCAAACACCATATGACAAGCATCCAAACCCCTCTGGGGGCTACTGTGCTGCCTTCCTGGACAGTAATATGGTTTAGCAGGAGCCAGGAGACGCCAAGACATGTTTCTGCCTTGGGAACAGACACCTCTGGGCCATTTCCCCCAGGGCCCAGGTCCTGCTCATAAGCTCAGTTCACTTCTCTTTGGTCACAGGGAGACAAATTATCTCTGCTGGAGGTCTGATTGCCTCTTGTTTGGCCTGCAGGAAAGGTGTCCTGGAGTCAGCTCCTGCACATCTCATGCTATGCTGTCATCCGAGTTGGACACAGGAGCCCCCGGATGCAAGTATGCAGGTTTGGACTCCTAAGGCTCCTGCAGTGGGTGGCCATCCATTTTCCCTGAAAGACCAGTCAGAGGAACAAACACATCAAAATCCATCATTCCTGTGTTCCATGTTACACATGGAACAACTCAGTGCTGTGAGGCCGCACCTGGGATCCTGTACCCCTCACTGCAGCAAGACCATTGGGGTGCTGGGGCATGTCCAGAGAAGGACAACAGCTGGTGAAGAGTCTAGAGAGTGAGTCATATGAGGACTGGCTGAGGGAGCTGGGGGTGTTCAGCCTGGAGAAAAGGAGGCTCGGGGGAGACCTTGTTGCTCTCTACAACTGCCTGAAAGAAGGCTGTAGCCAGGTGGGAGTCAGTCTCTCCTCCCAGATAACAAGTGACAGGAGAAGAGGAAATGCCCTCAAATTTCACCAGCGGAAGTTTAGACTGATTATTAAAAAAAATTTCTTCAGCAAAGTGTTGGTCAAGTCATAGAATAGGCTGCCCAGGGAAGTGATGGAACTGTTCAGAAAATGTGTAGGTGTGGTGCTTAGAGACATGGTTTAGAGGTGGACCTGGCAGTGCTGGGTTGAGGGTTAGACTGAACGATCTTAGAGGTCTTTTCCAACCTTAATGATTCTGTGATTCTATGAAAGAGCTGACCTTTGAAAGAACCAGAAATACCAGAGCCTGACTGCTGCCTGTAAATCCAGTATGTGGCCCTTTAGTTCATGCCTCACCACCTAGGGAAGTGTCTGAAATTATAGAAAGAAAAGGAGCTCATAAAAGAGCAAGAAATTTTATTTTCACATCTTCTGGAAGTTTCCTGCCTCCTTCTGAGTCCCCTGTTGATGTTCTGGACAGTGACCCGCCTTGCTGGGGCTTGCTGAGGGCAAAGGTGCTGGTCTGACTGCCCTGCAGAGGTGCTTCCTTCCCACCAGACAGGGCAGGTGGCCATGGGGGCTCCTGCCAGGTGGAGCCACATCCATTTCTGGAGACCAAGTCTGTGCTGCATACAACGGGGGAGCCAGAAGAGCTGGTGTGGGACAGTCCCTGTGGGGTGTGGTGGGAGAGTAAATGTCCTGAGAGGCTGTGAGGCAGAGGGGAGTGGGAAGCTGTAGCCAAGGCCTCTCCCTTGCCCACATGGCAGCACAACACAGCTACACCTCCCAGAACACAGCAGAAGCTGTGTGTATTGCAGACTTCCATGCCACCACTCATACATCTTCCTCAGTAGTCTGTCAGTTCAATGGAAGTAATGATTAAGGCAGAGCAGCTCCACACCCAAAATAGAGAGGACTTGTCTGCAGGCTGTTTAGAGAGTGACACGAATGACCACCATGAGTTAGCGATGAAGGGGGTACTTGCAGTGCCTGGATGTAAGCGGAGGGGTAGCTCCAAATGTTATTTTCACAGGTGCGGGGCCAAGTGAAACAGCATCTGGAAGGGTGTGTACAATTTCAGTAACTAACAGCCAGGAAAAATTGTTTTGAATTGGAAGAGGGACAGAAAATGGCTGGGATAATTGGGGAACTGAAGAAGCTGTCCTGTGAGAGATGAGAACAGGTGGTAGGATCAATCTAGCCAAACAAAGGCTCAAAGGGATTTCAGCTCATGTCTATAAATACTGCAACGTGGAAAGAGCTACAGGACACGGTTAGCAGTAGGAAAAAAAAAGAAAGAAACTGTGCATGACTGCATTTGGATCAGAAATTAGATGACATGTCCAAACTCTTAGAATAAGAAGGTTCTCGGAACAGCCTTCCCATTAAAAAAGAAAGAGCAAATTTTTACTGTTAAAATAATGCAAGAAGCTTATGTAAATGGTAGTATGGTTTGGTGTTTTCAGAAGCAGAAGCCTGAAGCTGGTAACACAGAAGCTCTGCCATTATTAAATTAATGCTCTTAGATGTGATAACTCCACAGGATCTGCAACCTGGAATAGTACCGAAAGTTGTAAAAATCCCCTACAGTTTGTAGTAAGATGCTTTATTTTCAAATCCATGTAAGTCAGATATAACTTTAGAAAAAGACTATCACATGGAAACCAAAGTCTTCTACTAGATTCTGGCTTAATACCATCCACACTTGATGCTGACAGGAAACTAATAATTTATGAGAGGGAGTAGAATTTGGTTCACATAGTGATAAGCCCAGCCCTGTACATACTCTCTGGTTCTGACAGATCCGTGTGTCCAATACTGCACTTAGGATAGAATTAATTTTTAGATTCTTTCCTCAAAAGTTTTAACAGAAGTTTACTTTGACTTGCCAGTTCAATTACTTGATTTTGAATTTTAAGGTCTTAAATACGATAGTGATAATTGTGCCATAGACAAAAGGAGAAATACTGCACCCAAGAAAAAAGCCTTGCTTAGAAACTAAATTGAGTGCCTGTACCACTGAGAATATGCTCCTTAGAAGCACCTGGTGATTTGTGGTGGCCCCTTTTATATCAGTAGCATGAGATATTCTTCCTTTCACACATGTAAAATATCTGCCCACTCACAGTGTTTCAAGTTAGGCACTAAATGAAGTTTCTCTTCGGGACTGTGATTTCTGCAGTACTTTGGTAATTTTATTTTATCTGACAGTTCTCTTGCTCTGGGAAGTACAGAGGACTCATGTTTAAGAGCTGTTAACTCAGAAAAGTCCATTATCAAGGGAAAACATCTCAATATCCTACCTCTTGGCTGAGATTTGAGCTTCCCAGTCCTCAGCCTCACCCTGAGCTGCCAAGACTTGGAGCCAGAAAGGAGGAGGATTAGGGACAAGGGGTGCTGTCACAGCTTGAGTAGGCAAAGTGAAGGTGTGAATCTGGACAAAGCAAGGGGGTGACTGGTAGGGATGGGGTAGCTCCCAGCATGGACTGACCATTTCCCCCAGCTCCACGCTGCTCCCGGCCTTGCCAGGGCTGTCCTGCAAGGGCAGCATGGGCTGAAGGTCCATCGTGGTTTTGGGTCTGCTGGGTGGATGCAACCTTGTGCTGAAACTGGAAGGCAAAGGAGAGAACTGCAGTGAGAGCACAGCAGTTGAGGGCTTGCTTTCTGAGCAGATAGTGGAAAAATAGGGCAACTGTCATGCATGGGCTGCAGGGTAGCTGGGGCACTGTCAGACCCAGATGTATATGTTCTGTGTGAAAAGGATGGATCAGTCCAAAAGAAAAATGGAGATATGAAAAAATTCTGTCATTGTGGAAAGCAAGGAAACAATCTATCTGCCAGATGTATTTATTTCTATCTGTAACCTTTGACTACTTTCAGCTTCAAATGAATACAAATTTTATAAAGCCTTTTTAATGGCAAAAAAAAATTGAGTTATTTTCTACAGAACTATAACACAGGGAAAGATGTTCTTCTTTCATTAAAATAAAGTCACAGTAAAAATTCTTACTGAGAGTCTGGTAAGAGCACAAACATGTATCTCAAAGCCAAGACTGAGGGTCATGTCCTGGGCTGTTTGTGTACTCTGGGGTGTATTTTTTAATGTTATGCCTCTACTTTGCCTTGGAGACATCAGTACTGATCCATCTCACAGTACTGCAAGGTTATGTTCACATAGACTGAAGTGTGCTCCAAGATCCTCAGGCATCAAGTACTATTGGATTCATTATTAGTTTTTTTATTTTTTTTTTTTTTTGCTAACAGAATGCTTTGACTGGTGGAATATAAGTGAATATGATCATTGTCAGTGTATTTCTAAATGGTGAGAGAAGCCCATGATCCAATGCAGGAAATTTTGTAAATGCAGATGAGGCAAGCCATGAGGGCAGGAGTCTCACAGCTGACCTGGCTGTGAAAGAATGCCTGTGGAAAGGAAGACATGCCATTTCTGCTGTTTCCTCACCTAAGAAACAAGCATATAAGGAACGGACAGTCAGAAATGCTTGTGGACTCTGAAGAGGATAAATTTGGGATGATTCCCAGGAGTGGCCTAGAAGACGTTTCACCAGACTAACCAAGTACAGCCTCTACACATGAGATGATTTTTCTTGTGTGGGACATACTTGAAGTTTCAATTCTGTAGGTAAGAAATTAATTCCTTCTGCACCCCATTATGCCTTTCTGCTCAGAGCATTAGGTCAATCCACCCATGAAGGACTAAGTATTTCCTGGGCTTTTCTTTCCAGGTTTTCTTTCCAAGAAACATTTGGAGCTATAGCTGTATTTTTTAATTATCGTACTCATCAATGTTCTTGAGGGCTGTCAATGAGCTACCGTTAAAGCAGTGAATTTTGCAGGCACCTGAAGGAAGTGTTTATGTGTACACAGTGTGGGGTCACCCCTGTCGCTGGGTCTCAGCTTACTGCTCTCTAAATCTGCGACACATGCATGTGTTGCTGTGTTTCACAAACAAGTTGGAAGGCAACAGTGCTCGGGTTTCATGTGCTGTTTATCACTTCTGCCAAATTCCAGCTCTTTGTTGTCCTCTTCACCAAGTGTGCCCTGACCGTGGCAGGTCAGTCTCAGCTGCGGAGGGTGGGCAGGTACAGGCAAACTCTGCCCATATTGCGAGTGGTGAGACAGGCACCAGCACCAGTCCAGAAGGTTTGTTGTGACTGCACAGGCAGCACCCAGACAGGGCAAATATCCCTGCCTTTCATCCCAGTTCAGCACGGGTTTGGGTGTGTTACAAGCCCTTGTTACAAGATTTATGTCATCCCATGCCAGGATTATCTTCTGCCTAGCCACTCATGAGCTAAACTTTTCAGTCTCTGCTGTAGTTTAAAGTGACTAAAATCAGACTGAGATCCAACCACTCCAAACATCCTAGTAGTTGGATTTTAGGTGCAACACCAGCTGATGCAGCTCCAGGACAATTTTGCAGCTCTGGATGTGCACTGCAGAAAAAAATCACAACAAAAAGGAAGACTGTTCCAGTTTGTTTCCCTAGTCCTCTCACTGCAGTTTCAGAGCTGTGTTGCTGGTGCAAAGGAGATGCTGGGAACCTCTAGCTAGGAACAGAGGGAGGACAGTATTGGGCAGCATGGATTTAGCTTGGATTAAATTTTTCTGGATCAGTACCCTAAGGTCTTTGTGACAACAGAGCCACAGATGTTGATAGTTGATAGCCCAGCACAGCTGAGCAGCCTGAATAACCCCACTGTGCCACTGGCTCCCACTCTCAAATTCCCACTGCAAAGAATCCCACAGGTCACATGGAGAACTGAGCTCACAGCTGGGTGTCAGACAATCCTGAGCCCTAATCCTGCTCTGACAGCTCCCTGTTACAAGACATGGTGTTACCTCAAGGGCACTGAGCACGTTTTGTCAGCTTCCTCTCTGTAGAGCATAAAAACTCCTCCAAACTGGCCTTTGCTCCAAGAAAACATCAAACATAATTAAAGTGGCCCTTAAAAATACATAGCAGATGGAGCTCCTAGTCTCCCTAAACAATATCCATTGGAAAGTCTTAGTTAGTGCTTTGTCATCTTCTTAGGTGAGAAGTAAAGTCATTAATATCAACCATGCAGGGCATGGAGGACCATTCACACTGGATGGCTATCATTTGACTACCTCAGAGTGGCAGTGAATGGCCTTATCTGTGACTGACCATATAGCATGTCAGTACTACAGCCTGCTGTGTCTCATTCTAATGCTTAATTACATGTGGGGTGAGCAGGCCTGTTCAATGCAGAGGGCACTAGGTCCCCAGACAGCCACCCTCAGGGCCCTCAGCTCCTTGTTCACATCAGCCAGCTGTGATCCCACCTACAGACTGATTTCTGGAGCAGTCAGCTATCCCCGCTGCAGTGTGTTGCTCCTCAGCTTTATTCCCCACCAGAGGAGCCACGGTGCTGAGTAACTGGGAATATGGGGTCCTTATCCCATTTGGGGATCTGTGTTACCCAAGGCTGCTCTCCTATCCCTTGCTCTGCCTGTTGGTTCTGTGATACTGTCTCATCGTTGTATTGACACTAGCAGTGCCACCTGGGATAAAGTGGCAATGGGGTGATAGATGCAGAGGTTCTTTCATCAGAGATGGGTCAATTCATCACTTCCAGGGTGGAATTTCTGAGTCTCCAGTGCTGTTGTTGTGGTGGGACTCACATGCCTGAAATGGCTCAAAGCAAAGACCTGAGCTTCACTCTGTCGTATTTCAATGAATGTTTATACACCTGCTTTCAGAATCAGCTTCTTTCCAAGATGATAAATATTTAACCCCCCCTCCAAATGGAGCAGTAGTCTCAAAAGATTTTCAGTTTGACTATAGCTTTGTTTATAGCATATTTTCTTCTTTAAAATTCAATACATCTCTTGGGCAGACTGAAGGTCTCTCATTTGCTTTTAAATTAAGAAGCCTGGAGTGTTCGTTACTTCTGGGGCAATGATGAAACTGCTCAGTTCTTCAACAAGCCATGAGGTGGAAAACTTCTGCAGGGCCATTCAGTCCTCTTGCTGGGGCCAGGGGAGCTGCAGTGATCTGTGAAAAGAAAATTCAAATGTGTCCACCTTGTTCCAGTATTTGTCAGCAAAAGATGCTGCCTGCTGTCCTGAGGTCATGGGAGGTTTCCAGGGCCCTTCCTGGCATTTAAAAGCAAGAAGTGGGCTTGAGTAGTTCTTTCTGACACAGAATATCGTACTTTAAAAGCAGAACATCTGGTTTAGTTTAAACCAGCTGGGGATGACCTGAAGGCAGATCAGGAGTTGCATAATTACAGTTAGCTTCTAAGTGAAATTAGGAATTTAGTCTGGAAATTCTGTTGAAGCTCTAGCTCTACTCTGATCTCCTGCCTCTTACACGAGATATATTATCACCCTTCAAAATGCAAACCCTGAGCTAACCAGTGCTGGCAGAATTTCCTTCACGGTATCTGTACAGCTGCTTTTGAGCAGGGCCCACACTGTGCTGCAGAGGGGAAGGCTGCATTCAAATATATGAGGAAGAAAGGATGCTACACCCCAGCACAGTAAGGACATCTACCTTGAAGCGAGTCCATAGGAGGCCGCCAAGTTGATTCGAGGGATGGAGCACCTTTCCTATGTGAAAATGCTAAGAGAAATAGGATTGTACAGCCTGGAAAAAAGGTGGCTTTGGGGTGACCTAATTGCAGCCTTCCAGTACTTGAAGGGAACCTACAAGAAGGTTGGAGGAGACTTTTCTAGATCGGGTAGTGACAGGACAAGGGGAATGGCTCCAAACTGAAAGAGAGCAGGTTTAGATTAGATATTAGGAAGAGATTCTTTACTGTGAGGGTGGTGAAACACAAACAAGTTGCTCAGAGAATTTGTGGATGCCCCATCCCTGGAAGTGTTTAAGGCCAGGTTGGATGGAGCTCTGAGAAACCTGGTCCAGTGGAAGGTGTCCCTTTCCATGGCAGGGAGTTGGAACGAAATGATCTTTAAGGTTCCTTCCAACTCAGGCTCTATGACTCTATGATTTTATTTGCCTTTCCCCCAAGTGGTGTGTGAAAGATCACCTTGCTGTGGGGCAGAGGTGAGCACCATCCTGCCAGCGATCTGACTTCTCACTTAAAGAGATTTCTTACCAGCTTGGCCTCCATGCTGCACAGCACCAAGAAAAGCTTGACTATGGTCAGTTTTTCTTTTTTCTTTCCATATCTCTTGCCATTCCTCCAATTCCCACTTTCAAAGTTATGGAGGAAGCATGCTCCATCCCTTCCATTTTCTCCTGCTGCCCCTTCCCTTCATTGCAGTGTTTTGCATAGAAGAGGCTTGATTTTTTCCATGTTTGCTTTGGGACATTTGTCTGTTTAATAACTCTCTCAGAGACATAATCAGCATGATTCAAGTGTTATCAGCTTGGGCTCAGGGGCTCTCATCAGTGTCAGTCCTTTCCTCACATGTCTGTCTGCTGAAGTCCACATTTTTATGTCAAAAGACACTCTGCAAGCTTTTTTTTCCCTCTTTAATCCTCATCTGGCATTGCTCAGGTAATGAGAGATGTAAGTACATGAGGTAAGGAAAAGCCAAGCCTAGCCCATGAAGACAGTCTGAATCAAAGCTTCATCAAGATGCCTTTTCCTTCCCACTGGCTCTGAACCAAAACAAAGAATAAGACATCTTTTCATCTTATATGTCACTACTGATGAAGAATATTCTCTCCTAGTAGATATCACACAATCCCTCAATTGAGATTCCTCACTGTGTTTCAGGTAAAGGGTCGTGTCCTTGTGGTTTGTGATATCAAGCCCCTCAAGATTTGAGCCTCTCAAAATTTGAATCAAACTGATTTTTTTGTTGTTGTTAATCAGTAGCTAGACAGTTATGATTAAGCAATTGCATTGTGAACACAGTGTGCTTGGCTAATCTTTTAAAGGAAAGGGAAGACAATCCCAAACTGAATGGGCTCTTTGGACAAGAGCCACCAGGAGTGAAGTCAGCAGAACTAAGCAGTAACTGGGGAAAAGGCAATTCCAGCAGTGGGAGATCTTGACCACCAACCCATCGACCACCTACTCAAAATGAACCCAACTCAAATGGAGGGAAGAACTGTGCATGCAGAATAATTAGCATGAAAAGTGAGAGATATAACTAGGAAACAGGAGTTTCAGTACTAATTAATGAAAAAGTTATGTAATCTGTAACCAATAAATGCTGATGCCTTTGTTAAAATGTATAAATAGCATAAAGTTTTGATGCTTGAGGAGCCAGACTTTTGTGAGTTACCTCCCAGCTCCCTACTTTGCACAAACTAGAATAAAAAAAAGAAATACCTCATCTTGGTGTGAATTGGCACTGCACACCTGATAACAAGCCTGTGTTTGGGACAACAGCTGGAAATGTGATAAACATAAATGAGAGACTTCCTTGATATATAAAGATAAAAATGAAACTTCCACTATGAATCTAAAGAAATGTTCTTTAGCATTAATTTCTCAAAAGCAAAAAGTTCACAAAGCTTTTTTAATACAGATTTGCTTCTGTTCTGTATTCTAAAATTCTTTTTTACAGATTTTATTAGAAAGCAGTTATATAATCACCTGCACCACATAAAAAATATGTAATTGTATCCTGGAGGACAAAATAGATTTGTTCTGGTAATAAAAATTCTCTATCAGAAGAATTTTATAAATACAGTGCAGCATGCAGAATCAGCCTTTTTTCTTTAAAATGCCTTCTCCAGTAACACAGATGTATGTCCTTTATATAGCTCCAGTCTCTGGTCAGCCTATAAATGACCCCTGTTACTAACGCCAAATGTTTTGGCAGTTTGCAAGAACCACCAAAATTGTAGCAAGAACTTGTGGAACTCTTGATATAACCTCATACAGACTGATATCCTTCTGTGTAACGGGACGCTTCAGACAGCCTAGCAAATCCCTTCTGAACTCTCTAACTCCGGTCTTTGTTTTGCCCTGTGAATCCTGCCAAACCCTTGTGTGCCACAGAAGAGAGAAGGGGGCTTTGTACCTACTGTGCTTTGTACCTATCGGATTGCTTCAGATGTTCCCATCTGCTGTGTAAGCTTGTATGTTGTGTACCAGCTATGTGCTTCTCTGAGCTAGCAGACACTTCAGAGGAGAAACAGTGATGAAACACAGAGACAGCCTCATAGCACGAGTCCCCAGCAGGTAACCATGGCACATGAGAGCTGCTCAGTGGTCATTATGAACACTAATCCTACAGGGATTCACTCTCTGCAGACTAGTAACTCTACCCCTGTTGAAGTATCACACCAATTAAACACATATTCTTCTCTGGGACTGAGACTATTGCTAGGAAAGTACAACTGTACCACTGCATTTGCTGCTGCAGAGCTCCCATCCTGTCTGTTTCCAGAAAAACCCATCAGCATGCACACGCATGCAGAGAACAACCAAGATTCAAACTAAGTGAAAAAATTGGGTGTTAGTACCTCCATGAGGTTCTGCTCAGCAAGACCTTAAGAAATTGTGTAGGGCAGAAAGATTTTGCCAGTTTCACCCAAATTAGCAACACAAAGGACTAAAGTTTTGTTGGGTTTTTTTCCTTCTTTAATGCAACAAAATAGGTGCTGCTAAATAAGCACCTAACTGTCTTCATAGTAATAAAACAGGAGGTCAGATTTAAAGAGCAGCGCTTGCCCTTGTGTTTCCTGGAAGCCTTCTCTCTCTCCAAGTTGACAGTGCAGCTGTCCACTGAAAATTATGCAGAAAGATTAATAAAATCTTAGCTGGAATCTTAAAATGTATGGCAAGTCCCAAAGTTTTTTAAGTAAGCATGGATCATGTTGTTCAGATGCAATAGCTGACACATTTTACCTTATGGCTGTAGTAGTTATCAAGTGCAAATTGTAAAAAAAGACATTTAATAGAAGAAAGTAAATCAGTCTGACTTCAGCCACATCCTGTCACAATTTCTCCTAATGTCCCATGGTGATCCAAGAGGCTGGGGAATATAGTGTGACTATCATCCAGCAGCAAAAATATTATCACACGCTTCAAAGCTACTGGCTGCCTTTGCTCTAACAAAGTCAGAGCTCTAACGTGCACCCTGATGAAAACAGGATGGCCCCTTTCAAACTGAGATGATAGAGACAGACGAGGCAGTAAGATGAAACCAGCAGGAGCCAGCACATGCAGAGCTGCAGTAAATCCAAGCCATAAACAGAATGCCTCCTGTACCTCAAATCTTCCAAGGCCCCTGCACCTTCTGAAAGCATGGCAGCAGCACTGCTGCACCTTTGACCTTGCAGACCTATAGGGAGTCAGAGAAGCAACGATTCTGGTGATTTTGAAACGACTCACGCCCATGAAATGAACGCTTTTCACGTGCTCAGGGAGGAACGTGTGGCCGTCGGTGGGCAGCCAGGGAGGCAGCCTGGTGCAGCCCCAGGCGCGGCCATACGATAGGGCTGCCCACACACTGCGGCAGGACTCCCTGTTCGGGAGCAGTTAAGCTTCTGACAGCGTCACTCACAGTGAAGTGCTCCTGAAGGGAGATGTGCTGCAAAACTGCCTTGTAAACCAGGGGATTAGCAACTACTCTGTAGGTCCCAAAACTCAGGTCTTCCACATAGTGTATTAAAATATTTTTAGTTTATTAAAACTAAATCCATGGAGAACTGCATGCTGTGGCTGGGTTTCCAAAATATTAAATCAAAAACCAGTTTAATGCAACACTAGAGCATGACCCAATATTTGCACACATAAGTAATCAAACTCCTCAGATTAACTCTGCTCTACAGACATGATTTGTGTTGTTTTGATTTTCTTCTTGAGAGCTTAAAAATGGCTACTGATTCTGAAAACCAGAATCAGTAGCCATTGTAGAAATAAAGAAGTCTTACCTAATGTTTTTGTTCTGAGAACTAAGGTAACTAAATTTGAACACGGAAAATGGCATTTAAAAATATTTTAAGTGTTACATGTCTGGACTGCAGTATATGTCTGGCCTAGATGTATTTATATGCATTGTGCTATTAGCACCATTACACAAATGAGCCACTGAGGCACAGGGCAAGACAGATTTGGTTTCAGTTAAAACACCTGCATCTAAGCGTCTGAAGGGCAAGATGGCACCTGCTCAGTGTCTACACGCTCACTGCAGCAAGTGGAGCTGAATAAGGGTCGGAAGAGTGACTGAGTTGGACAAATGCAGGATTCCGCTTTGTGCCGCATCCCTGACTGCTCAGTTACACATCCTGTGTTTGTGAGAGAGCACAGCTACCCCTCCTGAACGCCGGGCCATGGGGCCTGGTGTATGGGACACGACTCCCACAATGTTCTCTACAGTTTCTGTACACACCACTGAGAGACCCTGTGCAGACAATCTGCCCTGATGGCCTGGTGGCTCTTCGGAGTCACCTTCAACAGAGCACCAAGAGAGAGCTTGCCTGAGGTTAGACAAGGTGCTTCTGTCACATACAGCAGCAATTTCATTCAGGGCTCTCTCCTCCTGCTAACAACCTGAATTTGTTTCATGGCAAAGAATGGACAAGACAGCAAATGTACAGACAGCTTGACTCTTCACTGTCTTTCAAAAGGCACTAGTTTTATCCAGGCAGAGTAAGAATATTTGAAGAATGGACCAAAAGTTAAAGAGGCTTAATGCTGAAAATGGCTTGGGGAAGGACAAAAGGAAGCATATAATCTAGTTTTGGTGGAAAGTCAGGAACTATGAAGATCTGTAATGATTTCATATTGCATCACTCTTCTGGAGGATTTTAGGACCAACAGAAAGGCTGTTCTAACTAAAAACACAAGGAATGCAACTAACAACTTGATCTACCACAGTACTTGATTTCAATCAGGAAGCTGAAATTACAGCCTTTCAAAAACCAAAGATACCTTGTGTCTACAAGTAACACTCTCACAATTCACTTCTGCTTGTCAAAATACACAGGTTTCACCATATCCTCCCCACTGCAGCATAGCTGAAGGTTAACTCCAGTAAAACCTATCATCCAGGGCACAAAGTACAAGGAATCTGCTCTGAGCTCGTTCCAAATCCAGGTATCATCTCTAGACTGGACAGGCAGCTTGACTGAGGATGCATATCCTATACATAAAATGTTGGAATGATGATCAGCCTGACTGGTTGCTGCCCAAGGTGTGCATGGTTTCCTGAGGTTCATAGCCAGGAGAGTGAGCACACACAATGAACCAGGCAACGTGCCCAGTACTGAAGAAAGACTGCAGTATTTTTTTGTTTTCTATGCCAGCAGTGATCTGTGTATGGTTGGTTCCTTGAAGAATGCTTCTTGGATTACACCTATGCTTTAACCAGCCATCCACCTCTCACAGTGCTCATGAGCAACCAGCACCAGCATTTTCTCAACTAGTCATTTAGGATCTCTTCTTCTCTTGCTCTTCACCTTGGTACATAGCTAAGACCACTTTTTTCCCAAAGAGGAATCCACATCAAGACATCTTCTGTTCCCTTGAAATGGCTCATGTGTTAAAAAACAGCTGTGTGCTGTAAGCTGCTGAAGGTATTTGTGCTAACTGTATTTCTACCATGAGGTTTAGGGGCACTGTTAGTGAGGACAAGAATGGCCAAGTAGTAAGGGCTGAGACTGGATAACATCTCAGTTATCTAGGCAGGACATTAGTGTAGAATGAGCCAGAAGAATATCCCTGCTCCTGTAAGGCAAGCATAGAAGATACTGCAACACAAAAGGGATCATTTAACAAAATGATTTCATACTCTTCTTCTACCAGCTGCAGGCCTGAGCATTGTGAACACAACTGACAGCAGAGGGGTTTGCTCTCCAAAACCTCCTGCACTTCTTACCTGTCTTGGAGACAGCAGGTGAGTCTCAGTAATATATTCTCTAGGGATTAGATACTAGAAGCTACTACAGGTGAAAAAGACTACTACTAACTAGCAGATTTCTGCTTTAACCATGGGCCTTTCACATTCATACTCATTACCCTCAGGACACGAACCACAGAAAACATTTTATGTTAACTGGGTGTAGACTGCTTTTTCCATTTCATTTTTAATTTAAAAATAAAGCCAGATTCTCTGCTGACAGTTGGAGAGCTGTTTACTCAGAAGGACTGTATTCTGAGGATTATTTCTTCTCTTGATCATTAAATAAGCACTATTTTGGTCCAAAGGACTACACAAACCATAAAAATCCTGTAGTATTAACTAGAAAAGAAAAAGAAAATGTGCAAGCTTCTCAACAGTTTGTCAGTCCCTGCTCCTTGTATCCCGAGCATCTGGGAAAACGACCTATCTACGAACAAAGTGCTCCAAATCCAGCTCAGATGCTCCAGCAGTTCCCTGGTTTTTGGCATCAACATCCAGAAGAGCCAATTCCCAATTCTGTGTGCCTGCCAACGTCATTTAAGCAAGTACTTTGTGTCTGATATATGCTACAACCATTATCCTATTTCTTAAGCTTTAAATACCAGATTTCATTGTGTTTCCCAAGTGTTACGTGCAAAAATATAATGCTGGTAATGGCTGTTTTTTAAGCAAAACTTGCACTCCCCCATCTAGTCCTTAAGTAATGAATTTAGAATTCATACTGCACAAGTAACCAAACTCAAGATGATTAAGCTTCAGGGAGGGAAAAAAGCACACACATGAAGTAATGGCTCAAGAATTTCACTCCAGAGAGACTCCAAAAACCCTTTAGAGCACAAGAAAAAAGGCCTTTAAGTATATTTGTTGATACTAATAGATCAAAAAAACCTCACAATAAATGTAACATATCAAACTTCCTAATTTCAGGCACTGTTTATAGATGGCTAAGTCCTGCAGTTGTTACCTAAAACTATGTTAGAGAAAAATTTGAATAACTGATAAATTACTAGTCTAATTCATTTTAGCAGGTTACACCTGCAAATACTGTAAAATTCAGCATAAAATAAAATTTGTCAGAAAAACATCCCACTAATTATATTTGGGCAATGACCCCATTTCTCAACATGTATCTGAACTGTTTTCAAACCTGTGATTTCAAACAACCAATGCTTTATTTTTCTTCAAGCATAATACAGGAGACATGCCATAGCAGTTCGGCAATTAAAAAAAACAAACCAAAAAGGCTCCTTCACTACTAGACAAACATCCTCAAACTTTCAAAGACTGTCTTAGAAGTGTCAGGCTAGAGACACTGATAAGATAGTTAAAATATGTATATTAAACCTCCCAGCTCACGTTCTAGTTCTTATTACCCCAGCCTTTCCATCTTCTCACTCACAAGAAAACTCCAGGCAGTAAACAAATACATAGGAACAGGAGTCCTTACTGCAGTGCTAGACACTGTTCCTTTGAGAGACAAAGGCTATCTTTTAAGCTTCCCTAAACCATTTTCACTTTTCTATAAATAAAGCTGCTTATCACTGTACTTAAGCTTCAGGAACTTTAATTAGACCAAGAATTCCTCTAATGATTAGATAAAGGCTGTTGCAGTGGACTGCTACCAGTCTTAAAAGCAATAAGATCTTTCCTCCTTTTTCCTCTTTACAAGAATCTTACTTGGGAAAGCAACCACTGTCAAAAAAAAAAAAAAAAGAAAAGAAAAGGAAAAAAAAGAAAAGAAAAAAAAGAAAAGAAAAAAGAAAAAAAAGAAAAGGAAAAAAAAGAAAAGAAAAAAGAAAAGAAAAAAGAAAAGAAAAAAGAAAAGAAAAAAGAAAAGAAAAAAGAAAAAAGAAAAAAGAAAAAATAAAAAAGAAGAGAAGAGAAGAGAAGAGAAGAGAAGAGAAGAGAAGAGAAGAGAAGAGAAGAGAAGAGAAGAGAAGAGACAAGAGAAGAGAAGCCTCCTTTCAAAAGCATATTTCAACCTTCTGCTTATGAAGTGGAAAGGAAATGATTATATACCTCAGGTCATCCTGCAATTAACAATTCCAACTTTGCCTCACACTTAGGCCCTAGAAAACAAAGCGTACACCAGGTAACAGCTTGAAATGCTGGACTTTTCAGATGCTTTAGAAGAGAGAAGCAAACTTCTGAAGTGTCCTGAACTCAAACTCCACAACATGCAGGACAAAGATTTACATCTGTATAACCCAGGTTAAGTTAGAGCATTCACTGACAAGAGTTAACTATTTACTACTTCTTCTAGAATGTTTATTAATGATCCCATGTTTGTTTGACCTTGAAATGTTGCCGGTTTATTGCATTTGCCTGCAGCAGTAGCTGTTTCCAAGGAAGCTGCTTAGCAGCGGTGAGATCTGCCACGAGGACGGGGTGTCACATTCTTACTCATTGTGTTTACTCAACAGTACAATCCAACTTTCCAGAGACATGAAACTACTGTGATTTGACAGTGGCTATTTACTGCTTTGTGAATTTGGCCAGGTGACCAAAGTTACTTTTAAAGTGTGTAATCAATCTACAGATCTATTTTAAAACCTGTGCCCCAATCAGCACTTAAAAACCACACAGTTTTACACTAGTTGGGTCAAATTAATTTTATTATGCTTCATGATGAATTGCCACCAGTGCAACATCCTATTCACTGTACATTTCAAAAATTCACATACTAAAAATTTCAGTTCGATAAATGGAAAACTGAATGATTGAGAAGTTCTTAAGAATTTCATACGTACAAGTGGCTAGCTGATATTGTCTATGCACATAGAGTGTTGAGATACAAAAGCCTCATGCTAGTTTGTTAATTGCTAAGGCTATCTGGACAGTCAATTAACCAGAATATATAAGAGGCCTTCATTACAATGTTTAGCAACAATGCACCAGTATCATGAAATGTTATCCTCTGCTTGGAGTGCAAGTGGCAGAGTGCTGAATCATGCAGCTATGACTAACTTAACTGCCATTGCAGTCTGTATGCCTGAAATTTATCATGAACAAACACTACTTTAAAGTAAATATTAATCTGGACACCACAGGTGTGAGTGTACTTTTTGTATGAAGAAATAGAAAACCCAAAAACTTTCTTTGGCCAGTATCTACAAATCAAAGTTTTATTCAATGATGTAACTTCAGAGCTCCCAAAATCCAGAACAGAAATTTAATTAATGAACTGTGATGCTTAATCATTAACTATATTACAGAAATTCCAATTCTGGGAACATAACAGCTAAACATATCTAGTAAGCAGCATGTTAGGAAAACCTCTAGGCCTCATCTGCTTAATTTTAAAATGCTCTATATGCAATAAAAATAAGTGAGCAGTGCCAGAAGTTATACGAAAGCCATACAAATATTTTCCTTATACACAAGTTGTTAACTCCACTGCCATTAGCTACACCAGGCTGCACTTGCACTTGATCCAAAGCTCAAGCCATTACAGCAGCAAAGCTAGCAGGAAGTGTTTCCAGCAGCAGAGGCCAATGCGAAAGTTACTGCAAGAAAGTGAGACCCCTTGGCAATTTTTTTTCTCAAGTTATGTGCTTAAATTACTCTTGGAAGGAAGTTAGCATCCTCTGAATAATTTAACTACAACCTTACCTCTCCCACTACTTTTCAGTAACTTTCTTTTCTTCTCATACGACTAAATTAATTTGCTAAAGACTAGGTTATAACTGGGTTAGAAATCCAAGCCGTATCATGCAGGTCCAGCCTGTCAAGATCAGGTCAACACTGGGTTTCAGTCAATACAATTTTGATAACTTAAATTTTGTTTGATACCCTGACTACAGTCAAAGACCCAGGACACTATGTATTAACTACACTCCAAATGTAACTGACTTAACTAAACATTCTGTGTCAGATAACGTGGTTTTTAAAAAAGATTTTCTACCTGAAAATTACAGTAAGTACAGTAATTAATGCTGCAGATATTAAATACCCACGTAGCATAGATTAGTATTTCATAATAGGCAGATGTGCCAATGTTTACTGCACTACAAAGTACAACTTATATAAATGTGCAAGCTGTGAAATTAAAATCCCATTTTCTATCCACTTACTCAAATACTATTCTTGTGAATCAGGTTCTTGATCTTCATCACAATCCTCAGTCTTAAAGCCAACATATGAAGACAAAATACTGCCATAAAGTTCGGTACTTATCCAAAGTATATAATTCTGAGTTAATGGCTTTCCAACCTAAAGGATGTAGGATTGATGTTTCAGCATCTGCTGTGTACCATAAAGCCAAGACTGCAAAGTAATACCACTTGTGTTTATTAGTACACCAATGTCCTACAAATTTTAAAAAGTAATTAAATGCTATTGAAGCAAGCCTTAAATGCAGCCCTTCAGCCTAAAAACCACAAAAAATTGATTTTAAAAATAAATCAAGCGGTAGCAATTGCCAGCCTCCAGTACAGTCCCCAGTAATTTAGACATCTTCATTCTGAAAGTAAGAGCAGGGAAGGAAAAAAAAAAACAAAACCCAAACAAAAACCCAACCAACCAACAAAACCCAACCCCCCAAAAAATCCCCCAGAAACCCTCCCAAAAACCCCAAACCCAAACAAACCAATCAAAAGTTGAACTTGTCTGCGTCAAAGTTGCCTTTACAACTAAGACAATATAGAGCCACCCTGTTTAACTTCAGATAGAGGTCTCCAACTGAAGAATTTAATTACTACTGCCATTCAATGGCAGTCAGTACTATAGTTAGGGCAAGGTAATTTTCACAACTAGCTGTGCATTTCTGTAGCACTTTTGTGTTATGTAAAGCATACTGCTAAGATTTGAACTGCAATGTTTTGATGTATTTGAAACCATGCAATAGTATAAACCAGCCTCAACATTCATATAGCATTGCATTTGAAATCAAGGGGCTAAATAAACTAAGAGCTGCATCACTTAAAGAACATAGTGCTATACTAGGCTTTAATAAGAAAATTTAGATACAGAAAAAGTAGGGTATGAAAATAGTGTTTTCCTTCTTGCATTATAACTAAATTACATTAAGGTTTTTGTCAGTCTCACATATTACATTTAAACTCCCTTACTGATGGAATGGAAAGTATTCACATGTACATGATCATCCAGGTGTAAACTTGCACACAATAACAGGGAGTAGCTTTGTAGAGGATTATGACAAACCTTTACAGATTAAATGAGGTATTGCACAGATTAATAAAAAAGCAAAAGGCAACAAAAATATACAGCAAATTGGTAGAACATTTACATGATAATTTTACAGAATCCATAGACAGAAAGCAATGTTTAGTATATCATTCACCTTAAAAAATATATATAATAATACATGATCAATCATCCCATTCGTCATCATCCTCAAAGTCTTCTTCATCGTCTTCATCCTCATCTTCATCTGCAAGACACGAAAAGCAAGTCACTTGCATGCACAGAATTAACATGATAAAAGTGTTACTGATTTCTGTTAAAATTTTCTGAAAAGAGAACAATCAGTTCAAGGTCGTCATGACAATACATTTAGTAATACTCTATTTTAAGATTGCTAGACATGACATCCAGTTTAGATAGTTACTACCTGGAAGTTAAATCTAATTTGTTTCTTTTCTCATTCTTTTCCTCACATAGGAAAAACGTGTTTTGTGCTAGGAGAAAAAGAATCAGAAGCACTTGTTTAACAGTTACTACTTATTACTCTTTCTTAGAGAATGTGAGAGTTGCCAGCTTGTTCCAGACTAGGTTTCAAACTTCAGGAACAGATTAATTTCTGGAATGTAAGAACAGCTTTCCCAGATTTACTACATAATGGAATTTGTTTACTTTACAAGCAGATAAAAAACCAGCCCCCCTAAAAAAGGTCTGGTGAGCTGAAGACCATTGTGGATATTGGAATATTCAAAGCTGTGTAATGAACATCAACTTCAAAGTCAATGCTTGTTGTTGACTTTATTCAGCCTTCCACTTTTTAAATGTGCATAATGCTTTAAAAAACATAGCCTGTTAAAATTAGACTACTTATTTGTTAGACAAGAGCATTTCCTTCCCATAGGAAAACACTGCATTTAGCTCCCTTCAGGTATTTAATTTATGTTAAGTACCAAAATTGGCAATTACTACATAGGGCAGCATATCAACAAACCATACTGCACTTGGTCAAATGCTTTGCAGACTGCATACCCAGTTCTGATATGAAGGCAAGCTCTAGAATAAAAAATGTATCAAAGCCTAAACAGAACAGATGTACCCAAACAGCTGCATTGCAGCTACTGAACTACATTTATTACAGGCTCGTATTTGAGAAATGCAAATCCGCTTGCAGCCCTAATTTTTCCCAGCACTTAAGCATGGAAAGTTGATTCAGTCCTGGTGTAGAGGCCTAGTCAAGTAACACCGGATATCTGCTCCTTATCCAGGAGGTGGCAGCCAAAGCCCACTGGAAGCCACAGCGCAGGAGCTGAATATTGGTAAGAGATTCAGCGTCAACAAACAGAAAGCGTGAAAAACTTTCTTCCAAAATATTTTGACAACTTATTTCATCAGACAGCTAGTAAATAAAAACAAGTCAGTTGCAACAAGAAGAAAGTCTTTATAAGGATATTAACCTTGCTTAGTAACTTAATTGAGGATTATTGCGAATTGCTACACCCCAGTAATTCAAAACAGCGTGAAGGACCCATTTAGCCAATCACCAGGGCACTGCTGAGAGCATTCTGCACTGCACTATATGCTGGAATCCATGCTTTTCTCCAGGAGTCTTTTACGATAAATAGAAGTGTTAACTCTTGAAAACCTGACACCATGAGGTCACAAAAATTCGGTCAGACGCACCTGAAGAATGAATGGCTTTGCTCCTTTTCTGCATAACTTCCATTAACGCACCCACAATTCCTGAGGTGGGCGCAGGTGTAGGTGGTGCACTCTCCTGACCATCAGATACCTTGGGAAAAAGGTTACAATAGAAAGATGCAATTAGCAAAACAGAACCTCTGTATTTTGAGACAAACTTCCTTTAAGATTAATGAGTTTATTTTCCATCAGAAGAAACAGTGAAACAGCTTGTTCCTTTAGCTCACACTGCAAAATCTTTATTAAAAAAAGTTAGCTTTTTTACCATATAACAGACCTGTAGTTAGGCATACTCAAGGTTAAATATTTCAGCTCTAATGAACAGCATTCATCTAAAGGAAAGCTTCTTAATACGGTTGTACAGGCATGACTTGTGTGGCTGCATAACCACTGTTTATTTTATCTTTGGTATATACCACAAAATATTTTTCATTGTGTGGGTTTGTAAACTGAGACTGCTTTGGGCTGATAATCCCTTCTGAAGTAATTAACTTTGATAATGCATACCTCTAACGGCAAATAAACATGAACATACCCTTACACTTTCTACAGCAGAAGCCTCGAGTGCAGAGGAGTGGCAAAATTAAGTACCAACAGGTAAAACTATTTTTAAGAAATTAATTTTAAGATAATCAGTGGCATCAGTAAGAAACAGTAATAGCCTGTGCTGCAGCAGGGACAGCTACGGCATCTCTCATGGGCAGCACTTGTCCAGACACAGGCAGCCACCTTCTTATAAGCCTCAACATTTGCAGAACACAGGTCCATTTTAACATGAAAATAAAAACGAACTAATAAATCTAGTGTTTGCCTTCTACTGCCATTACTCCTAAAGTCATCCTCTGCAGTTTAGATTATTTTACTGAATATTCAGGAGAGCAGCAATCTTTCATAATTCTTGCAAAAGTTCTGTACAGCCATGATACTATGGCATCATCATTGTAGGATTTACACTTAACGCTTTACTCAAAAGTGAGAAATGAGTTTGAAAGGCTCATTTCATGCACCAATACTCTTCTGTAGCAAATGTGTGTTCTTTGTATTTTCTCAGTACTACTGTTTAGTCATCACTTCAGAAACTCAAACTTAGAATCTGGCCCCCAAAGCAGAGCCACAATTTACTGTTCACACTGCATTTGCAAGTCCCAAGGGGACCTGGATGAGAAAGAGTTTTTACTCACGGATTTCAACTGTATACCCTGTCGTATCTGGTCTAGCAGTGCATCTCTTCCTGAGCAGGACACTGGTCGACTGTTCTGTTCTACCTTCTTTAACTGAGCTCCTTCTCTGATTTGATCCAAGAGTGCTGCTTTGTTTCCCACAGGAACTGGAAGCTGGTGATCAACCTCTGAAGGAAGGCCTGGTGGTGGAGGAGGACCAGGAGGGGGTGGAGGAGGTGGAGGGGGTGGAGGAGCAGATGATCCGCTTGCTGGTGGCGGCGGGGGCGGAGGAGGGCCAGATGGTGCAGATGAGGAATGCACTGGTGGTGGTGGAGGATACATCCGGTTTGGAGGAGGTGGGGGCACTGCGGCACCAGGTCTAGATGGAGGTGGGGGTGGAGGTGCTGTTGTGGGAGCTCTTGAAGGAGGTGGAGGTGGTGCCCCTCGGCCCCTAGCAGGGGGAGGAGGAGGGCCCGAGCTATGGGGAGGAGGAGGTGGAGGTGGAGGGGGTCCTCCTCTGCACGGTGGTGGTGGAGGTGGAGCTGAAATGAAACAAAACAACTTTGAATGACCTGCTGCTGAATATCCATAAGTCTTTCAGAGACTAGCAGAAAAAGAAAACAGGTTGTGCCTTGCCTTTTGCAAGGATTTCTGTGCCTGTGCAAATTTTACCAATTCTGGATTAAATTGGATACAGCTGAATATAAGCTATGCCTATATGGCAAACCAAGCTAAACATAGCCTATGTCAGTTGTGTATTTTGTAAAAGAGTCAACCACTGCCAGAAGCACGTGCAATACACAGAAGGACTGATTAAAATTCAGAAGAATCCTGTAAAATTTTGTTCAGTTAGGACAGAACAAAAGAGAAAAACTTTTCAGAAAATACACTTAAAGTGAAATTACAGAATCTCCACTTTCTAATCTATCCATTATTTTACTAGGTAATTACAGAAGCAAGCATTTTCTGAAGCAGTATCTTCTAGTAACAACTCCCCCCCACTAATGCATTATAATGCAGTATAAACTGACTCTTAGTCTCTTCTACTGAAAATTACTTCCAACAATATCTTTATGGCAAGGACTGTCAAAAGGAAACAACTTTAGGGCTACACACAGGATCATTTCCCTGTGAAGTGGCCTTGAAACGTAATTGCTTTGCTAATGGCATTTTAAATAGCACTGTTTCATTTCCTCTTCATTAAGCATCTAATGGCTCATGGTACTTTAGGTTGTGTGGTTGCTGCACATAACTACTTAATAATCCAGGTGCCACCATATAACTAGGAAAATTCATGTTTGATTTCACATGCCTTTATTACAAAAAGCATATTACACTCAAGAAGATACTTCTTTACCTCTTCTACTATCCCCTTCATGTTACTTGCAAAGAAAGCAGGCTGGCTGCACTGGCATAGAGAAGGGAACATCCCTAAAAATGGGATTTTGCGGAAGCAGGAGTCACTAGTACCTCAAAGCCTCCTTCTTGGCTCACCTTTAGAGAAGATACTACTCTTAAAATCGTGTATTATATTCGTAAGTTCCACAAGCTGCTGGTTTTTTTTACCCCTTCACAAGAACAACACAGAGAGAACTACCTCTGAAATGTCATATACTTTCCAAGAGACATATTGCCAACGTTCTTGACTTTAGAAACTGACACCGTTTTTAGCTGATAGGGCTGTAGTTCCCTTTATGGCTACTGGAGGGCGGTATCACCAAGCGTAACAACCCGACAAGCACTACAGACAGGGTTTTTGTAATACTTGAGGCGATACTCAGCGTGGTCATGGCTCCAGAGTCTGTACTGTCTGCAGATTTTGAACACAAGGTTTAGGTTTTCCTGCGGGGAAATGGTTTATTTGCATTATATCTAGAGATACATGCCACATCTAATCTGTGGAAACAGCATTCAGCCTGTCTGCACTCAACTGTAGTGAAATGAGGGAGGAGCAGCAAGGAGAGAGCACATTAATTCATCCTCTCTCCCTTCCCCCTCAAACAGATGGAACAAGTAAAGCAAGAAAAGAATTTTGGTTTTTTTTATAAATGCACACTAATCTGTACACTGCTATTAACAAGAAAGTTTGTATAATCTATTGATGGTACTGTCACCAAAAAAACAACCACCAGCACCAAAACCAGGGAAAGGGCAGGGAAAACAGGAAAAATAATTTCCATCTCAGCAGAATGGCTTGTCTGCAACTCTCTAGCCAGCATCCTAGCAGGGTGAATATGTAAGCACAGAAATTCTTGCAATAAACATAGAAAAATGTGTTTCAGTTGAGAAAGTACACTTCAAACAGCAGTCAAGCCTATACATCAAGTAACACAATTGTGGATAAACCCACTGAAATACTGGAGTATTTTATCTACCACTATCAAAAAGCACAGAGGTAGATTATCATCATGCATGTTATAGATGAGGCAGTTTTTCTTTTAATTGCATACATGCAAGTGGCCATAATGTGAAGTTAACACATATAAAATAAAAAATAGGCATTTTAAAAATATTTTAAACTAGTCATAAGATTCCAAGGCAAATCTTCTCAGTCTAGTTTTACAGTTAGCAATCTGGGATCAGCAACTCTGTAAACATTTAAACAGAGTTAAGGTCCTATAAAGAAGCTGACAGATACCTGAGACAAAAAATCATAATTGAGAGCTTTGCTTGCAATTTAACTAAGAAGTTCTAATATAATTTTTAGTATTGCATTCAAACAGGTGCAGACTAAGGCATCATCTAAGAAAGAAATCACACAACAGCATGAGTCCTTTGAAGCATAGGCTTAGATGCCAGCTCAAGTACATACCGCTCCACGGCGGGGGACCTAAGGAATAAATGTAACAAGTCATCGTACCCTGATTCTGTATCTCTTCAGTCACTGAACAACTTACTCATTGCTTTCAAACGGCTATAATTTCAACTTAGGTAATTTTTCTCTTGAGAGGAGCTCTAAGTAAATTTTTGAAAGTTTGACACTGGCAGGGTAATTTTAAACTGACTTGCTATCTTCTACTAGATAATACATCAGCTCAGGTCACATTTAAAGGTTGGGCAGGCAGCAGCTTGAGACAATATAGAATTTGCAGGTCTGTAGCTGTTGCAAGGCTCACTACATAGCGCTGCCAGGGTAAATGGGCACCATACATACCTGCCAGCCATGTACTACCACTACAGCTGACAACAGCTTTATGGCTTCCAAAATTGAGATTATAAATAAATGTTTAACACACACAGTCTAAAAAATCTTTATCAAACATACTGAGTAGCTTTGCAGTCAGACTAAGCGCTACTGGAAATTACTTAATTGGCATAAATATCCTTATTCCTTAGGGACAAGTACTCTCATGGGGCATGCCTGAACATTTTTACATAGTGTATAGTGTATGGAAACATGATTCAGTGCAACTGCAGTGACGTGAAGCCCAGAGAAGAGAAATCAAAAACTGCTCACCATCAACAGTTTCTACTCTAATCCTTAAGGCAAAAAATGCCCTGTTAATTTTTACATGGAAATAAAAGGAATCCCACCTTGTCTGCGCAGTTCATTTTTAACAGCTTCCACACCTCCTGTTTTTTCAATGAAATCATATATGACCTTTGAAGTTTCTTTGTCTTTTAGCTGAGCCTCTGAAATTCCACACAGATCAAACAGATTTTTCAGTTCTGGGTCTAAGTTGTTCACCTGCAAGTCACAGACATTAGTTTTAAGTAGCTTGGAATGTGGAGGTATTTTTAAAATATCATTTGTATTGGGGGAAAAAAAAAATACCTATAAACCAGATCATTAAAAGGAACACCAAGGTGATGTACATGTCTCTGGGTTAACTTTTCAAGTTGGAAAGTACTACTTTAGGAGGGATAAGTATCCTGCATGAAAAACGGAAGGTTCTGAATCTTCCCCCCCCCTCAGTCCCCCTGCCTATTCCCTTCTACTCCAACATCTGTTTACATCACATTATAAAATCCCCATTTATAACTATTTAATTGTACAGTTAACTTTTTATTTAATGCAAACTTCGTAACTTACATTTAAAAAATCTCCAAAGTTTAAAACATTGTCTTCAATAACTTATTTAATTACTTACATCAAAACCTGTGTTTGGATCCCAACCAACATGTCCAATGTGTCTAAAAAAGCAGAAAAGTCCATTTAATCAGCATAAAAAGGATCTTGTTAACTAAAGTAAGAGGACACCAAGATAACCGGAGATTACTACCAGCTTCTAAACAATTCTTATTCCTCAGTGCCCCACTTGAGAATGGAATAGTAAAACTTCTTTACTTCCACTTTTTGTCTCACGTCCAAAAGACCAAGCGGAGAATTTCTTTCTCTCCTTAGGTTACAGTCTGCGGCAAAACACGAAGGCTTCATGCCACCCTGTGGCGCATACGGATAATGATGGAACGACTGCATAGAGATCAAGGAGAAGTTTAGCCTTTACAGAGAAACTGGACCTTGAGCTATTGCCAAATTTTTCAGTGCCATGCAGCTGGAAAACCTCCTCCTCCCTGTCATCACTGTGTGTTCTCTTACCACCCTTCTCCCATTCACATCTTTCAAAGATAAGTAAGGACTGTTTTCAGCTGCCATCTTCCTAAGCTTCTAGTAGCCATTTCATGTGGCTACTAAAATATTATTCTATGTGATGCTATAACCAGTTAGAACAAAGACGAGTTTTGTGCCCCTCCAAGCTACTTCATGTTACTGCTGTTGGATATGGAAGACAGAGCCATAATGTTACCAGGACTCCACATTTTGTGATTCTTTTCACATATGGTGACTTCTAGAAGCAAAATACAGTTTTGAGGAAGTTCAACTCAGAGTTATAAAAATACCAGGTGAGCTGTTAGTAGCCAATGCAGTTTAGGCTAAGCTTGCCAAATTACAAAGACTGTTTGGCTGCCCTTAAACAGTGCCTCACACACCAGACCTTGTATTCTTGTTTGTGTTTCTTATTATCAACAACACAAGTTTTCTTCATGAGAATATTGAAGTACAGTGATCAGTTTTGGTTTTGGTTTAACTATGACTAGTTAACTACTTATTTTAAGAAGAAGAAAAGTAAAAGTCTGGTTTAAAGTCACATTATGCCATATCAAAGGAAAACCAAGGAAAGTCCCGGTTTGCCTAATTATTTAAATGCCTTTAACTAACTACCAAAATATGGGATGATTTATTGATTATAGAATTCTGAATGCTAAGCTACAGCTTGCTTCACATAAATTAGACATGCATTTCCTAACAGTCTCATAGCTGATTGCAATGTATTAACTGGCACACGTAAATTGACATTGGTTTACTACTAATATAATACTACCCACATACCTGTGCTCATCTGTGTTACTTGGGATGCTCGTTTAAGAAGTTGTGAGCATACAACTCAGAATTTAGTGCACTTAATTGATACTGAAGTTTTATATGCCATAGTTTTAGCATTATTTATAATTTATTTTTCGCCTTTCAGAGTAAGATAAATTACTTGTACACACTGACTGTAACACATTTTTCAGATCTTTTCAATGCAAATGCATTGAAACCCCAAGTCTTATGCTACTTAGAAGAATATACACAGTAATAAGTTATATTCATGTTGAGTACAGATTGTTGTTTTTTTCTCAAAACACTGAAACTCCACAGCTGTCTAACAGAAGGCATTTAAAAATTTTATCTACTGATTTCAACTTCGATCTGGCATGAATAGTAACTGTGTTGGTCTTCACCAGTGCTACAAGTGACACACAAGTTATCCTACTGGCTTATTTGCCTAACAATACCAAATGCCAGTTTCCCTATGTTTGTACAAAACCAGCAATTAAAGTAACTTACATAGTAAGATGACACATAACTGCTGCACTCCCCAGGAAACTTAAATAGACCTTAAGCCAAAAAGACTTTCAACAGACTTCTTTTGTAAAGGTTCACCATTTACAATTTAATGTTACATTTAATGATACTGGAACATATCTTTTGTTTGAACTTCATTAAATATTTTATCACCTTACTCTCCGCTTTTCTAGGTCACACTCTGATAGACATCATAAACAAAGTCTCAAAGTAATTTTATATCTATGCTGCTGCACAACCCTTTCCACATATTCCGAACAGAGGTCTGACAAGGTAATGCAAATTTTGTCCGCATATGCTCAAGTCTGCATCAGTACAGCCACAACAGTGACCAACTACCTTCATTTTTGTTTCCTTCTTCCTTCTTTTCTGTATTTTTCCAGTCAAGTGACACTAACAGATACAGCACTTCACTGATACTCAGATCAGTAAGAACAAGGTTGATGCCTGAATTTCTAGGCAGAGTCTGTTTAGGGAAGTGTTTTAGCCCACCTCTTTTATGTTCCATCCACTAGGCCATTCCACAGAGCACCGTCTCAAAACACTGTGCAGTAATGTTACTGTAACTGGTAATGTCAACATTACTTAAATGGAATTTTATTCTGGGAAAACACATCAGTGTAAGTGATGCAACACACCAGTTTGAAAGAACAAGACAATCACTTGGCATGTAAACCTCACACTGGTTTTCTAATGCTTCACAGAAATGGATCTTTCCTGTAACTAACTCAAGCTCTTTTAAGTTTCTGCTGCTTCAGCAAATAAAGTACATTTATTTTAAAAGGCAGAAGATTATGACATCAATTAATGTTCAGGAAAGCAACAGTTAATTGAGTGAAGTGACCAAAACCAAGTTTCATGAAAGTGAAGCTTAAAGTGGTACATCATAACTACTCCAAAACATCAAAGATACATAAGAAATTACATCAGGAAAAATTCCTGAAGGATGCATACATGCATGCTGTACTTTCATAACAAGATATAGGTCCTAGCCTACACATCAGAAAAAGCTTGTAAACAGAAAGCCAAAGATGAAATTATGGCAAGTCATTTCTGCAGTTATGACAAGTCAGGACCCAAATGTGTATTTCACATGACAAAGCACAGCTGAATATGTGCAGGCGTAGGAATAACAGTGTTAAAGGGAGGACCAGTGAGGTTGAATATGAGTCTCCACTGAGCTGACAACTTCAGTAAGGCACCTCTATGCAGCTGAAGTGTTTTCTAAGCTGATTTTGGATAGCAAGTTACTTTTTGTTTACAGCTGCAGTAAAATCCTCATCTGTGTATAAGCTAACCGGCTTTTAAACCCCACAGCATTCCAGCTAGCATTTACTAGCATTTAGTTCAAGTTCAGGTTACAGAGATTCAAGACTTGGCCATTTTCAAGTGTAACTGACAAAAAAAAAAAAAAAAAAACAGAAAAGAAAACAGAACCGACTGCCAACACCTCTCCCCTCTTCCCCCCTCCAACAACAAAACTTCCACCCATCCAAAACCAAACTCAGAAACTTACTGGAAATTAGATGGAGTTCCAATATCTGCCTTTGTCAATCTTCTCTTTTTAGTTTTTCCTTTCTTCTTTTCTTTGGTATATGAAATATTGTTGACTTGTGGAGTATAAAATCTGTTAGTTGTAATTTCTGGGTTTTTGATATCAACAGTTGCCATTGGTAGATTTGGGCCTGTGAAAATAAAGTGCAGGATTTTTACTACTGTGTTTCAACAATGCCATGTTCAATCCACAAATTTTGGGGGTTGTTTTAGAGCTGTAGAATACTTGTAACTCTAGCTGTAGCTCTACATGCCACATGCATCCAGATGGGTTCTGGATATCAGACACAAAAACTAAGTTATTTGATGAAAAAAAAAAGTGTTGCTAGAGCAGAGCAACAGAAATATTTTCTGAACTACAACTTGGTTTTTGCCACTTGCACAGAACACATGGAATGATGAGACACATTAAGTAAGATACAACATAGCTACAATCCTAGACAACATCAAAGACATCACTTCATAAACAGCTGGACCTGAAGAGCCAGCAGGCCATTACCTGGGCAGCACACTAAACTGATCTTTCAGGAGACAGAACCTTCTCTTATTAAGCCCCAAGTGGGAATGCTTTCTGCCATCACACACAGAACCTGAACATCACAACTTCAGAAGGCTGCTCTGGACACACCACTGTCTTCAAATATAGGACAACATCTGTGGAACTATTCAGCATTTCTTATGTCTTACTCTTTGACAGGTTTTCAAAATAGTGAAGTCCCAGATAAGAAACAGCTTACAGAGACAGTAAAAACAGCACCAGAAATACAATTCATAATTTGAGTGTTTATGTTCTCAAACTTTGTCCTTAATTATAAATAATTCTGAATTATATTCTAGTTATTTAAAATACATCTGAATTATACTCCTGTGAATTTTAGCATTTTAATATTATGTTACTTGTGTAATACTAGCAAACGAACATACTTAGCACATGTTCCACTCAGGTTTTTTAGCTTTGACAGAAGATAACTCTTGACATAAGCAAGTGATAGCAGTACTTAAATACTAAGAGGCAATTTATGCATTTATCATATACATGTATATGTATACATACACACACACAGGCGTATTTTTAAAGAAACCTGAAAAAAGGGTACATAATTTCAGTTTTGGAAGAATGAGATTAAGCAGGTAGTTTAAAACCAGTTTGGCCAGAAACAGTTTGAAAACATTCCCTACTTCTCTGAGAGTTAGGACCCAGTGGTTAGCAAACCAACTGAAGTAAGACCCAGTCTTACTGGGCAGATGATAAAAAAAGTCTAATTAGACTTTTAAAACTCTGAACCTTATTTTGACACTATTTTTTCATAACTGCATTCAGAAAGGACCAACAAGCCCTATGTTCACGGTCCAAAATAAAAACCAGAAAGGACAAGTAGACAATACAACAGATAACATAGCTGACATTTGCAGTTTAACACCTCAGTGGGAAGCACCTAGTACTGGCCAGGACAAGAAACAAGAACAGAAACATGACACCGGGCTAGACAAAACTCATCTAAAACATATGACAACTCCAACATTCCTGTAGGAGTCTTACAGGACAAGATATAAAGCTGCATGGAAAAATTTCTAAAATGTTTTCTGCTAAGCAGAAATGCTTTTATCTAGAAATGTTTTGATCTAGACAACTGTCCTTTGAGAATACATAAACTGACCACATACGACTACACAAAACAATTTGCATTGTTGGAGTTTAACTTAAAATTAGCACTGAATTGATTAATCATCAAATATCAACTCTAAACTTAACAATAAGTTCAGTAAAATCTTCACAATTAATTGAAAATTACAGTCTTAATTTCCTTGGTACTGAACAAAAACCACTAGGAGTTAATCTTCACTTTAATCACCAATTATATCTTCTGTTATATTCTGCCCATTTTCACCTATTATATTGGTATTTACAGTTTCAATAGCTGTACTGACATTCAAAAAAGAAATGGGTACCTTTATAATGCTAGTAAGTTTGTGATACTCTTCTCTCAATTTCTAGCCGTCTTTGAAATGTACATTTTTGTATATAAAATCCTGAAGTAGCCAAACACGGTCAGTTGTATGTAAAGCAGCAGCAATTTGCAAAAGGAAGTTTTACTCAACTGAGCTAAAATCAAGGATTAATAGCCTGATTCCTTGACAATGATATTCATACAAGAGGTCACAGTAAATCTTAAGATGAAAATTTTTCTTACCGTCTGGTTTAGACCTTAGATGTCCACGAGGGATAAAAGAACCTTGGAAAGAACTGTACTCTTCTAGAACTGCCATATTTATATCCAGTAAAACTTTTCCCATCATTAGACATGCACCTTCCCCATCAGGTGTAGACAGCTCAATAAACGAAGATGAGAGAGGCATATAGAGCTCGTCATTAGGAAGTACCTGGCAGTACAGTGGCCTTAAGCATCCACTGTTATCAATATCTGTGACATCTTCAGAAGCGGCTCCAGAAAACGTCGTACAGAACATTTTGGAATGTTAGTTCTATTCTGTATTTTATTTAGAGCCTCTCTAGGTATCTGTGCCTGACTACAGACAGCCCTACAAGAAATGCAAACTGTTCTAGTTAACAGCTGAAACAAAATTCTCCTGCATGGTTCTTTGAGATTCCCTCAAAACCTAATACACTGACAAATCCTCATTTCATCCAGTACTTCACTAAAAGGTCAGTTCAACCACAATAACTCTTCTTTATTTCCATAAAGAGACCTAGCTATTACAAATGAGTAGAACACAAATCCCAGGAAATTACAGACTAATACATTTTACATAACTGTTAATGCCAATTTGAATTTAATCCTGCAATTCTACCAAAAAAAAAAAAAAAAATCTTAAATCCGTATCATTGAAAACGTCATACAAAAGACCAAGTGCTTTTTCCATGCGGCTTCAATGTATGCAGAAAATCCAGACTAACAAGCCCTAGCAAAACAAAATTCCCCACAGTATTTAAACCATGGGTCATGTGAGTACAGAAATGCAACTATTCTTGTCTTTCAGTTTTAGAGCTAATAATGCATTAATACCCAGCATAAAAAAGCAGGTGTTTGATCTTTTCTCCCCAACAGAATTTCTAAACAGAAACTGCATATGGAGAGTAAACCAAAAACTAGCTGTTATTACAACAGGTGTGGGTTTTTTTTTTCCAGTTACATTTTGATAATATGTATCTGCTCCAGTCTCAATTCCAAATACTGACATGTGAAGTCTGTGGAGAATGTAACAACCTAAGGCTATAATCCATGACCTGACTGTGTCTTATCTGTGACTACTGAGGACATGGCTACGCAACTTTATACCAGCAGAGAAGCCAGGCATTACAGAACTTGATACAATCAGAAAAGGAAAACAAACAGGTTTTGAGAGAGTATGTGGCTGTCCCAGGGAAACAGTTTATTAAAAAATAGATATGCTGAAACCTTTCAAGTGATTATAAATCTGAAACACTGAGCATAAACCCTATGTATTCCACAGAATACTCAGGATAAATTCAGCATCGGGACAATGACTGCAAGTTTAATATGAGAGAATTTTTCTCAGAAAAATATTGTTCCCAAGATCTTACAGCATGAGTTATGCAGAGTATTTTAAGCACAAAAGTTTTTGCAGGCTTAGTTTTCTTAAATCTTATTCTAATTGATATTGCTGTCCGTAGCGAGAGCGGCGAAGAACGGCATGATCGAAGTTCAGGAAAAAGTGGAATCTTTAATTAATTATAAATTGGTTTATATAACTTGGTTCGCAAGTGTAGCATAGTATTATTGGTCCCTTGGTCTACCACCTCCTAGAATGATTGGTGGAGGCTATACAACACCCATCTCAAAATATTTTCCTCAGTGTACCATAACAACACTAACTGAACAACAGCAGGTGCAAAGATAAAGAATTAGTTTACAAAACCGTCTTCACCGTTTTTGGCTAGTCTGCGTGAGAAAGCAATGCTCTCACAGAACACTGAGAAAAGGCTGAAGAATTTCTCTGCTTCTAACTTTTCAGCATCCATAAATCAAAGATAGCAAACCAGACCAGTAAATTGTGTCACAATAGAGACCAAGGCTAAATTTTTTATGGTAGGTGTTACTACATGATCACCATTGCTGTTGTAATCTCCATCTGCTCTGCAGACACTGCTATCACGGATGTGCTGTGCAGGAGAGAGAACAGTTAAAACCTTCTGAAAGCTCAGAAAAGCTGGCAAGACCATTAGAGATGTTATTACTATGAGTGTTTCAAAACTTAACAGCCCAGTCGAAGTTGAATCTATACTAAAAATGCCTGGCCTCAACTGATGATTGTCTCAATTCCCTCAAAACTTAAAGGTTATCATAAGATAACCTTTAAGATAAGAAAAAGCAATTTTTTGAGAAGTATTGCACATGAGGGAGGTTTTATCTGAGTATATAAAAGGAATCAGTAGTTCCCATAATTCAGGATTAGTTATGAATTACCCATTTTGGTGACCTACAGAGAGATGCTTGAATGACTTGGTTAGTACAAATTTTAAGGCTACCACGTCAAGCCATACAGGGATTTCAGAAGATCAGTTCACTCTACCCTTGCTCAAGCAGCAAACTCAGAGATACAGGGGTAAAATCTATGATCTGGATCATCAACAGAAACAGGACAGGAGAAATCCCTTTTTAACTTCAGTGTCAATTCAGAAATCAAAACCACCAAACTTGATATTCATTGATGTGTCTTTTTCATGATTTTAGAATAGATGGTAAAAAAGTTCTGTATCAAACTGATATGTAGTTTAATTCCTTCCATCAATTTAATAAGAGGATTTTCTAAGGAACCTGTACCTTCATGCTAGTGAGACATGTTTCTGAGAGATAAGGAGATTGAAATAATTGTTCCTTCAAAAGAGTTTAATATAGACAAACATATGACATAAACCCAAAAGACTATGTTACATTATATTCTATTAAATCCATCATCATTATGCCTGCCATTAAGAGAAATGGACTAACTTTGCACAGTGATCCTATACATCGTATTCTGAAGATCAAGCAGCAAATGCAAGGTCCAAAGTTTTCTTCTCAGTTTAAGCTGAAGGGCCCTCTGTCCTATTTGCAACAAAATATGCTTCTCCAGAAACATTCTTTACAAATGTCAGCTAAGCCACAAAGTTTTGAAGCCACAGCTAAACAAATACCATAGAATAGAAACAAAAAAAGTACTGTAACCTCCAGTTTACTGCTTTTGTCACTACATGACCATCCTGAACAAATCTGAAACAAAGCTATACATAAACAGTAAATGACAGCAGAAGGAAAAAATAAAATGCAAAAAGCTTACCATTTGGTGGGTCTCGTCTTTTTTCTGTTGAAAAAGAAAAAGAACTATTTAATCAACAAGAAAAAATAATTCTAAATTTCAGTTTCTAGTGAAGCTTTCAGTGACCTTGACCTCAAACTTAGGAATCTATTAATATCCTTAAAGTCTACTTATGCAGTTGAAAAAAAGTATTACAGAACAAAACCCCTCAATTTTAGATAATACACACTGATTTCAAGTGTACAAACTGAGCAGGAGCATAAGGCAGTAGCTACTGACGTGGTTTCAGGCATTTCAACTATGAAGTACAGTGAAATATTCAAAAAGTATCTGTTTTAATACGACCTATCAAAGTAAGATTTTTGAAGCATTATGCTTTCTGATGTCTACTGAACGAAAGTTCTTTCATTTTTATCTAAAATGTAATTAGCACTTTTATAGAGTATTGTTCTCTCACAGAAGCTAAAATTTAATTAACTTCTGCTTTATGCATAAAAAAGAGGACACACAGGGGCAAGACACCTCACCTATGTTATCCAACCGAACAATAACAATATGGTAACTGAACAATACGGAAAGAACTAGAATCTCCTTGATACTAATACGATATTCCATTCACAGCACCACAGTGTTTCAAAGACCATGAAGAATCTGGCTTGATGATTTAAAATGTAAACATTTTACACCTCAATATTCTCAGCCTATAATAGTAAGTTCCCCTTTAAAGGGGATTTCCCTCACTTACTATTAACTCCTATCCACCCCCAGCACACATTTACACTATTTGTGTATCTATACATATACTCGTAAAAAATTTGGATTTAGCAGCACCCATGAAGGCAAGCAGTTTATCATCTCACTACAACAAAAACCAGAGCTCTGTAAGGATCTGGAGTATCCATAGTCTAACAGGGCTCCCAAGAGTTGTTTAGCAAGAATTTGTAACAGGCATTTCACTTTCCAGCAAGCCCCAGAAAAACTGTTAACTTGTTATATTTTTCCAGATTCACAAACATAAGAAGGGAGAAGGTGCCTCCACAGATGGTGTTGACCTTGCCCTAAGAATACTTAAAAATCCAAAAATATACAATCCTAAGTATGCAAGGCAAGTCAGCCTCATACTCAGTCTGCTGATCTTCAGATAGGAATAAAGGGATCCATCAAGATCATCACCTTCATGGGAAGGTGACCAAAACCCATTGAGAATCAACTTTTGATGAACAAGCCTTCCAAAGACAGCTGATTTTTAGGTCACAGCAGATTAGTTTCAGGCATAGAGGTGGAGAACCTCTGCAAGGGTGCCTCAGCATAAGGTATCAGGTCTGAGGTGAGAAAAAGAAAAAAGGCTTTTCGGCCAAATACTGTGCTCTCTCTTCCTACAATATTCAGTTTAAGAAACCACATCTTGTACTGTCCCCTAGAAATAAAAAAAAAACCAAAACAAAACAACCTAAAAAATACAATCAACCCCCAACTCAGCCTTTGGACCATAAGTAGAATTTTAGTCAAAAACTCAGAGACAGTGAAGGAGAGTGCAGGACTGGTTGCAAGTCATCTGTCATAAGATGGGAAGATGGCAAAGGCAGGACATATTCATAGGAAGTGTGACTCAAGTGGCCTTGAGTCAAATCATGGGAATTCTTTACAATTTTCATTACAGTAAATAGTTCAAGAGAAAAAATAGTGTGAAACAAATCGAAATATTAGATACACTTCCTGTAACTTTTACTGGCTAGATTAATTTGTGGCCCAAAGAGACTAGCTCTGATTTTCTGTGGTTACCACTGCTGACAAGAAAGTATGAACTTTTCTTCCTGAAGTGCAGATGACTTGACAAGAGTGGCAGATTTTCCAATTTTTAAAGATGAACATGCCTACTGATCTAAAACAGATGAATATCAGCAGCTGCCTATGTACAAAACAGCACAGCTCCCTTCAATGAGCATTCCTGGAAATGAGAATAATCTCTGCCAAGACTTGAATCCAATGCAAGCTGAGCAGGTTAGAGACACCCTTGTCACCCAGGCAGCAAAAACAAAACCTGTGAGCAAAGATGAAAGAAAAAAACCAAAACAAATTTAAAAAATCCCTGTCCATATTAAGTATCTATGGATACTTAATAAGTATCCATAGATACTTAAGAAGTCCATTATGAAGGGACCCAGGAGCTAAGAGCTTGTGGAGGAAAAAAGCAGTTTCATGGAAGGTTAACAGAGCTCCCACCCGTAAGCTACAAGCAGTACATAAAAATTAGTCAAGAAGCCTCCTACTTCAGAATGAACTACTTGCAGTTAAGAACAAGTGTCTGCTTCCCATTTAGGGCTGAGTGCTCAGCACGTGGAGAAGACACTTCTGTGTTAATGTTACACACATTAACATTGCTGAGGCAAGCTAATAAAAATAAAAACTAATGGTATTTATGTGCAATACATGAAGTGAGAGTGTATTACAGTGACAAGCACTGAGAAGAGACACACTGTGTTCACCCTACTTACTGGGGGAACTATCTGGGATTGGTTTAAGAAGTAAATGGAAAGATTATTTAAGTAAATCTACAGACAAATGAATTATAGCAATTTCTTTCTAACCTAAGGTTAAGAATTTAATTGACAAAAAACCACAAACAAACAAACCCAAAACAAACAAACAACCCCAAAACCCCCAAAATGAAAATGCCAACCCAAACCAGAGTTTAGTTAGATGAAACCCTGCACTATTACAAAGATTAAGACAACAGATTAAGAATTCTTTCTCTACCTTTGTCCCTCATTCTATTCTCTACTTGATATTTTGTACATTTGCAAGCTTTTCTACATTCTCTGTTTGGAGCCAAACTTTCACCTCTCTGGAACTCCAGATGCACTTACTCAGGGGTTGTCTGTATACTGGAGTGCATTTCATGCTGGGTGAGGAAGAGCAGAACACTGTTGTGTCTTCTCTTAGCTGTCAGAGAGTATTTTGTGTACTAACCTCAGCACCAAGTCATAGCTTTGTGAGCCAGAACTGCTGTTACTGCTACCTTTCAACAATGTAAGTTTTCCACAAGACTCCTGGAGAAGTCTCCTAGCAAGCCCTGAATAGCATAACAGGCAGCTAAATGATCACATGGAGTACTTAATTGAGTTGAAAGTATCTCAGGTGGCACTGCTATGAAATGAAAAATAGTTTGGAAGGTATGGGAATAAAAATCCCATTAAAACAGGAAAGCATTAAAATTACCAGACTATTACCTCTGTGACTGAGAAGATGTATTACTATTATAAATAATATACAATTTTTGTAGCATATATATTTTGCATATTTTGTAGCATAATATTTTGTATTATATATAAATCTATGTGTAAATTAATACACGTTTTCTACAAGCATTTAAAAATAAATAAAAGCATAAACACCAACAGCAAAGTATAAACACCAACAGCAAATCAGATTTGATTTGAACGAGCACAAAGCCTGTTATTTTAGAAGCACAATTAAATAGTCACAAGGACAAACACAGAACTCCATCTGGTGGCTTGACTAAGGAATCTCATAACTGTTTTAAATTCTTGGTTTGCAGCTTTTAACAAGGAAAAACCTGAAGTGTTTTGCTTTGAGGGTTATTTTTTGTTTGTTTCATTTAATTTTCTTTTTTAAATAAAGGTTGTCCTGAAGTTGCAAACGTTTGGGGAGGTGGAGTTGTTGGTTAAAATAATATACGAAGTAACATGAGCTTCAGCATACAAACCAAGATATTCAAAGAGTAAATGAGAAAAACAACGTGGTCCTGTGAAAAAAAAAAAATCTCTACGTGGAAGAAAAGTTTGTTTTGTGAACAAAAGGTTTGACTGAACCACTACTGTCAAACAAAGTTTGCTATGGCCAATAATGCACACATATTTCCTCCCAAGTCATGTCTGTGCATTGTAGCACTGTGTTTTAGACATATAATAGAGTAAAACTTCAGGAACAGTAGATACAAAATTACTTTTGCAATGTGGGTATGAGGTATTTATTAATGCCACCTCTTAGTCATCTCATTTCTTCTCATGAAAACTCATGAACTTTTTCTGAGCTGAGGGAATCTTGTCATTTAAGCTCCTGGAACAAGTACTCTCTGAGTCATCATGCCTTGGTGAAATCCAAGTGAATACATACAGGTAATGCACATTCCCAAGAACACTTGCAAGGGCAGCTCTCCAGGATGAAGGCTTCCTCCTTTTACAGTAGTTTATACTGCATTGCTAGTGCAATTCAGTTCCAGAATGGATTACAAAAATACATCCTGTAGCTTGCACACAGGTCCACACTACATCTTACAGCAAGCCTGAACACATCTACTTGTTCCAAGCCTGTATTTTGTATCACTTTATCCTTCATGGACATACGGCTGTCAAGACAGGAATGTTGTTTATGGGCTCCCTGGAAAATGACCAAGACAAGATCTGTAGGAAGCCTGAGCTCCCTTTAAAGCACTGACCATGTTCCCAAGGCATCTTGCAGCCAGCAAAAAGCATGCTGTGCTTCACTGTCCCATGCTGCTAAGGACAGTATAGGCACATTATGTCTTCTGTTCTTGGCCTAAGCCAAGATCACTAGTTCTGAATACAAGATATTTCTCTACTAACTGCTGGATCAATTCCAAAAATTCATGAACTACTGAACATACCAGATGGTAAAATTTTTGGTACAACCCACTTGGGCTGAATATAACAAATCAGTTATAAACAGCCCAGGGCTAAAAGAGGGTTTATTCAAATACAAAAACAACTTAGAGATTTCTAGTTTTCCCAATGTCAGCTTACCATTTTTATTTCTTCTGATCTATATTTTCAAATCACAACCTTGGAGTCTCAGCTTACACAGAGACTTATAGAACAGAACACCATGGTGAGCTGTTTCAGAAAAATACAAATTTTTGCACAATAGAGAAAGAAGCACAGTTTAATAGCATAATTACTTCAAAATATAAATATAGCAGTAGTGCCTCCAGTGGCTTTCAGACACAGCAGCAGCTTCCTGCCCTCCCCCTCCCCCCCTCAACAACATAAAGAAGCCTGAATTTAAGGTTAATTTGAATATTTACCAGATTTTCTCTGCCGTCGTCCAAGTAAATCTGTTACTGTTTTGCGGAATAGTTTAGCTTCTTCTTCATTAGCAAAATTAAGACCAACTTGACATGTCTGAAAAATATTAATATTCCCCCTCAATGACTAAGAAGATATTTTAAAGGCTTTCTTAAATGTTGTCTTAAATCTTTCTAAAGGTATAACCAGAAAAAATCATCACTGCAAATTTGGAACCAAGTCTTAGTGAAACACTGTATCTTAGGAATGCCTGTCCACTAATCAAGTTTATAGAGATTACGGCTAACAGATATGAGCAAAATTTTGTACCTTCAAATCAAAGAGGGGAGGGGAGAGGAAAATTTGTGCTTTAAGTATACATGATATGTCGTAAACATCATCTGCAAGTCAAAATGTAATTTCATTAAAGTTGAAAAAAAAAGGACCATGTTTTATGTTTCTGTATAACATATTAAATTTTCTAGCTGAGATACCAAAAAATTTCCTTTAATAGCTTTTATAAATAATTTACAGAACTAATTAATAGCCTCAATTATGTTGAAAGAAGATACTGTTCAAACTAAAGGCATTTTAAAATACGTATTCAAAGACATTGAGACTCACATCTCCAGCAAAGGTATGAAAATATCCTCTAGGACTATTATATACAAAGTTATTGTACAGCTCCTGCTCCCACAGTAATTTCCCATCCTGAAAAGAAGAAAAAAAAAAAAAAAAAAGAGACTGAAAAACGTCAGGTGAAATTGCGGTTTAACTTCCTTTACAACAGCACCTATTAAGAATTGGACCGGCATAGTGTTAAACATCTGCCTTGCTATTAACCCAATGGATAAGCTCAATCAAAATCAAAATACACCAGAGCTTGTGGAAGAGCTATGAAAGCCTATTCCTTAGGGTCACTGTGTTCTGTTCAAATTCCTGGATGTTTCCAAAAACTTCTTTCAAGTTCTACAATCCTGCAACAGTGATACCAACAGCAGTAATAGCGACCAGTCATAAGAATACAGTAATGAAACAACAGCAATAAAGGAGGCTTCCAGTCTCCTGTTCTTATCTCAGGCTTGACTTGAAAACAGTTAACTTAAAGAGAACAAAAATCTCATCTTCTTAAGAAGTCTCATGTATTTAAATGACATCACAGTTCAGCACCCAAGGAAGAGGTTTCTCACTAAGTCTTAACAGTCAAGTGACCAAATCACAAAGTCAAATGCAAGTGCCAACTGGCAATCCTGAACAAATCTGAGAGACTTCAAGCACAGAATGCTGACATCTAGATAAGGAGCTGTTTCCTGGCTGCGGAGATAATGGGAAGCTTTCCAAAGTCTCAGCACAGTCAGTAGGACTTAGGTTTCTCAGCATCATTTTTGTTATGAAAACACATCTTGGACACTTTGTCTCTCAGTTCCCACTCTCCTGAGTGGAGTATTATAATAGGACAAAGATCTTCAGTATGAGTGTATATATTGTGGAGGGGAAATGAAAGAAAAAGCCACCAAACCCCCTCCCAAAAAGTCAGAACACACAACTTGTTTATCCTGCAGTTTTCACATGCACCACCACACTGATCAAAAGGATTGTTTCCACCCATACAGAACACAGCATCTATTTTCTTAAACCATCCAAAGTAGTGACACCTGCTAGAATTTTGATAGCTATCCATATCAGTGACACTATACTAATTTCCACTTATGTGACTAATCAGATCTGTAGAGGACAGCTTCTGAGAGCTGTAAAAAAACCCCGTGAATCTGATATTTATTTCATCCGTTAAAGATGACATATATGAAATTATTTAAATTTAGAATACCTGAGAAAGTTGCAATTGCCTATTAATAACCACTGCAATTGCACTGCCTAAAGCACAACCACTTACTTCAGAATTTCTATGAATGCATAGCTACAACCTATACTCATTGAATTCAAAATGGAAAATGAATACAACCAAACTTAAAGAGTCTGAAAAAGAAATAAGATGCTTACCTTAATGTCAAATATTCTGATAAAATACGACCTCTGTGGATTGTCCTTTACAAGGCAAGCTACACCACAGCATTTCTTTGACCACATGGCATTGCGATCTGCTGCATATATCTGAACAACTGCTGAAGACATCGTCTAAGAAGAAAAGGTAGCTATTATTTTCAAGGAAAAAATCATAAATTCTATAACTGATCCTTTCCCAAAGCATCTCTTAATTTTGTTCCTTGTTCTAGGCAGCAACTTTGCTGCCATATAGATATAGCCATATAGATATTTGCCGCTTTGATTTCCCAGATAGTTAACACCATAAAGGTCAAATGACCCCGTATCGCTCCTATGCTCTAGATTTTCACTTCTGTGCAATATTTAGACACCTTAAGAACCCAAATGAACTTTTCATTCTTTTTCATGAAAATTAGCAAAGAGATTTTGCCTGTAAGAACCAGATCAGAAACTATGGTAGTCACACAGAGAAGCCCCTACTGTACAAGGAAATGTCTGTTTAGTACTTCAAACTGGATATAAACACAATACTCAAGATGAAACTGTAAATTACACAGTGCCTGGACACACTCCTGGGTACTGGAATGCAAGTGGAATACATTGCTTAATTGTTTAAATGGTCTCTGGCACAATTTTAACCTATGCCAACCAGTGAAGTCCAAAAATTCTTGGGCACAGTTTGAGAATTCACATGAGCTAGCCTTATTCCCAGCTGGCAACCAGAAATTGTTCTGTTTTCAAACGGAGAGATTTTAGTAAGAGATGAAGATTATTCCACACCAGATTGCTTCAGTCACTAGAACATTCTTGAGCATATTTTCTAGTATATATGTGTCTTACCTTAAGAGTCCCATGAGGGAAGGAAAAAGGAAGCCCTCAAAGAATATTTTAGCAGCCAAGTCATAAGGACATAAAGCTTAAATGATCTGTAATGGGCCAGACCAGAGGCTACCTAGCCTAGGATCTACTCTCCAGCAGCACCAGATGCCAAGAGAAGGCAGAAATACAAGAGTACACCATTACAACTACGGAAGCATATCCCCAGGAAATGCCAGGTTGGAGCTCAAAGCTCTCCCGGTCAGCATGTGTTTTACAGCACATACCTCATTCTTCCTTTGTGAATTTGTCTATTCACTCTTCAGACCCATGTGAAATTCTGAGCATAACAACACTGGACAGGATTGTGTTTCACAGTTTACTCATGCACTGTGTGGATAATTAGCTCCTTTTATCTAGACTTTTGCCACCTGCTAGTTTCAGTTGATTGTCCCTCCTTACTCTCACACTAAGAGACGGTATTGATGGCTGCATAGTTGTTTCTTTATGCTGCACATGCTTTTATAGATATTTGCCACACTTCTTTGGCCTCTGTGTTCTCTTCAGGAAGTTTAGCAAACAACACTAGTTTCAAGTCATTCTTGTACCAAGAAAAAAAAAAATCATGCTACACGTTACTGTTGTCACTCTTACATGGACATTAATTGTCCTACTATGTCCTCCTCTGAATGGGGTAAGACTTATCCTTAGCCAATACAAATCTAGTTTGTTAGCCCTTTGAACGCAGGGTCACAATAATAGTTTCCTGCTTTGTTCTCTACTTATTTCACTATCAGTCAAAAAGTTGTATTTCCTTTATCACTACGAAATATTAAGCAGATGTCTTCTTAGATCTGTTATAGTTCCAAGACCTTTCTGGATGAGTTACACCTAATCTGAGTAATGTGCTCCCTATTAGGTTTTCCTCACCTGCTTGACAAGGATTACTTTGCCTTCATCAACACTGACTACTTGCCAAGACAGCAGACATCTAGAATGCAGGCTTCTTGCATTATAAGAATCTTGTATGTCTTCTTGCATTGTAAGATTATCTACTAAATATCATTATCATCATGGTCACACTTTTCAAATGGTTTTAAAACCCAAAAGAATAGCCTAAGTGTCATTGGATTTTTTTTTATCAAAAAACTTTCAGTTTTGTTAAAACAGAGTCAACATAATATAGTCAGACTGACAGCTACGCCTTAGAGAAGCTCTATAACCTTTGCCCAAGAACTGTGATGCTAACTTTCACAAGTCAAGATATATTTCCGTTCCTCCTTGCAGCCACCTTGTCAGAAGTTGTCAGACTGACTACTAATCTTGCTGGTAACCTACAGAAGAAGTTAAAGCATGATTGTCTGATGAAAAGAGCACTTTGTAGTCACCTCCTCAAATGCTCTACAACTAAATGTGGAGTAAAACTTCTCTCCCTATAATCTACAGAGTAATAAGAGTAATTTAATCATAACTTCACTTGTCAGATGAGTAAAAAGGGACCTAAGAGTTAGCCATACTACCACAACAAAACAGCTATATCTGCAACTTAATGTCAGCTAAGAGATGCCATTTTCCCCTCTATGTTTCAAACAGGCAATGACCTAATTTTGGGCACAGCTGGGCAGATTTTGTTCAAAACCTCTGCTCCTCTAACAGCCTTTCCCCCTCATCTCTCCAATATTGTCTAACTGTTAAATCAATAACCTTGTAGACACAAGACAGCATACAAGAGCAAAGGTGGGCCATTCGACAGTTCACGTTTAACCACAGTAACTATTTCACCACCCCTGCAAGAAACCTTCTTAACATTCCAAAGCAAGTCCAGCTTCACTAACCTCTACCCAACAGGACTTCTGATAGAAATGGGTGGTCTTGGCAGGAATTATACAACTTAAATTCAAGGCACAGGAGACAGTGATCTGTGTCAAGACAGGGCTCCCTATGCATTGCTTACCATCATATCTAACAGCAAAAGCATCAACTGGATTATCTGGGTAAACCACTAACTGTCATAACTCGACAACTGCTTATAAAACCTTGAACCAACATCTACCCCATGAGTACAAAGAATATTACACAGAGAGTGTCCTCATTCTGCATAATCATAACACATTTAATGTATACTTGGTTACCCTATGAGTAGAGCTTGATTTACAAGTTAGAAAACAATTTCACTGAATCTAAAGTAGGTTTTGTTTTGAGGTCTACCAAGCTTAGAGTTCAACTGCATTTTAACTTACTCACTAGCATTGTACAAATTCCTAGTGTTGACAAGCTCCAATGAGGCTTTTGCATATTGAAGTAACAAATTCTGCTGTCACACCACTCAGGTTTTTTTATTAAAAGGGCAATACAGGAAAAAAATACAAAGTGTATTTTTTTTTTTTTTGGAGGTGGGGGGAGGAGGTGGGGGACGAAGGACAATAAAATCCAACTCCTTTTACTTCATCCCCTGTTCATTTTCATTATGTAGAGCAGTGGTGCCAAGCTCTCTGGAGCTATTCTGCTATTCAGCTTCTGGAACAAAGACGGTAAAAGTAATTATCCACACCATTAGGAAATTTACAGACTTATCAGCAAAATGTAAAACTTGAGAACCTACCACTATGAATCCTAGCCACATAAATTCAATTTAAAAAGTTCAAATTTAATTGCTTAACTGCCACATCTGAGAACACTTACACAAATATCATAATTCGAGTATTCTACTGCATTTACTGAGTGAGTATTCACTGTCTCTTTTGAAGCCAATAAATATACCCAGCTCAGTTTCTCACATCATTCTTGAAGAGAATATTGCATTTAAAAGTATGGGTTCTTTTATATGTAAATATTTCTTCAGAGTAGGTCACACCACTAATTCAACACAATGAGTGTATTTTTTTCTGACATGTAGTAGGTTACTTTGTTACTACTGTATTTTCAGGAGGAGGATTTTGAAGTTGTCACTACTGCTTTTTTCAAGAGTTTTGGTGAGGACCTTGTCCTTTTTATACAGCTGCATATTTGGAAAAGGTGCATAGGGGAAAGAAATAAGGTAGTCCACCAAAAACGGATGGGTCATGGAGATGAAAACCAACCCTGCTCCGTCCCCTTTACTTTTTCCACAACCTTCAGCTGGAGGACATACCACTGATTCCAGGAACCTGTCACACCCTTCAAGCTGATGAGCTATGAAGCAGTAAGTCTGTGTTGTCAGCTGTACACTGGCTGTCTCACTGGAAGAGCTGGTCCTACCCTTGGACCCATACTGCAGGATATGTGGTATCAACAAAGGCTCACGAATACACCTTCTGCCTGTAAAACTTAGCCACAACCAGTCATCACACATTTGTAGAATGTGACCACAGCAGCCACTGACAGTTTCTGACTGGGCAGCAGATAGCTGTGCACTTTGATCAGCTTCTGGTGTGAACATTTGCTGTGGTGGCCTGTCAAGTTAATGACTTGCTGTAACTCAAGTGTTTCTCAAAAAACAGTGAAGCAAGCCAACACAGATGGTGGCACATCTCACTACAAGAAAGAATCATTACAATAGGTGGCTTATGGTTGACAGACATTAAAACATAGTTGGCCAAAAGTCACAACAAAGAATGGCACCAAGATTAAAGCTGTAAGGTACTCAGTCACCTCAGTAAGCACCAGAACAGAAAAACACATTGAGATTTTTTTTTCAGTGTTTACATACAGCTGACAGGAGGTTGTGGTGCAAAGATCAAAGACTTATAAAATGACTTTGGTTGGATGTGACCTCTGTAAGTCTTCCAGGCCAAGCTCTGGCTCACAAAAAGGGCAATTAAAAGCTTAGAGTTCATTTGCTCAAGGTCCTGTTCAGTTAAGTTGAAGGGCTACAAAATCACCTCTGTGCTTAACCACTCCCATTTTGGTTCTGGTATAAACGCAACCAGGTTTCATGTATTTCTCTAATAGTTCAGTATCGTTATGTGTTACATGTTGACAGTACTACTGAAGACACACTAGCATTAACTTTCAATCTTTTCCCAATTTTAAGAGTGATGTTTTTTCCCATAAAGGTGCAGAATCCTGCGCACACACGCAAGTTAATCACACATGACAGGCTTGCTTTTCTTAAGTTATCCTTCCCAGCCCCTTAAAGTGTCTTACAAATAAAACCAGTAAAAAAAGATTAAAAAAAAAAGAAAATACTTTGTCCTATAACACAAGAATGCAAGTAGCAGCAGTTGCTTCCAAGGAGAGTAACCTCTTGAAAAAACCCATGCTTGCACAATGGCTGTAGCTTCTTCACAAAGTCAGTCTGAGGACTTTCGGCTCAATTAGCTACTTGTACTTTTCTGTGGGAAAAAAGCAAGCTATGGTGAACAGTTGTGTGCAATCCAAACCCTGTAAGAATATAATCAGTGTTTCTATTCTCTTTTCCATAAAGCAGGTATCTGGAAACATTGTCCTAATCAATACTAGAGCTGGTGAGAAGGTACCCATGGCAGGTATTTTTAAGACATGCTATGGTGGAAATCCTCATTATGGCTAAGCCAACATGCTGCAGCCTGACCAGATGATGCTGGGTGCTCCTGGGTCACATATCTCTTCTTTGATACAAGACCAGGAAGATAGCCCACAGTTTGCTTCTAGAGCGACTGTTCAAGAATAAAGGGCTGTTGCTATTCACTGACATTTGCAACAGCAGTAATAGTTTTCCTCAGAGAGCAGGGTTCAGGAACACAGGCATGTCAAAATCAAGCACCACTACACTGTAGAAATGCTTAGTAAGGTCTAAGTCTAATCTTGACCACAAGAACAGCAGGAAGCTTCAGTACCAAAGCAATCTCTAATAACCTAGCATTAGCTGAGTCATGAAAAAACATATGGAAACAATATCATTAAGACTCGTTAATGAGAAAGACAAGAATCAGAATTGAGACCGTGCTCTAAAGAAAATTGAGTTTCATTCACAGAAAGTTAGGCAATTAGATAGAATTCAGTGGCTGACATTTTTTTCTCCAGATGACAAATATTCTGAAGGAAAAAACCAACGAAAATGTAGCACTGACTAATCAAGCAGAGACAGCACTCGAAATCTTAGGTTTTTTCCAAAATAAGCTTAAGCAATTAGACTTTTAAACACTGGTACTTTAATTAATGTTATTCAATGCAAACAAAATTGTAATTAGACAGTGACAATAACTCCCTGTTGTTTTGCAACTGCTTTATCTTCAGTGTCATAAATATATCTGGACCTTCCAAAAATGTTTCTGCAGTGCTCAATACAGCTACACATTTTATCTCGTCACTCTATACAGAACCATAAAACCTGCTGTAGTGACCAGGCACCAGAACTTCCACCCCGTTCTCAAGTGAAAACTTTGGTGCCCTACACAATCAAGCTCTACTTGCGCTTTCTGGCAGTTTAATTTTCCTTCTGCACAGTGGTCCTGTTTGAAGCAAAAAATGTAGCTTTTTTTCTTGGCATTGAGGAGTCTCCTATCATGTGGGAACAATATGTTCCCTTCCTGCTTGGAAGGGCTGATAACCCACTTCCAGGGAGAATGTTCTCTCCACCATGCACTCCTACAGAAGGACTGCAGCCTCCTCCAATGGTAATTTTAAATGACTTGACTAAGCCTGTCACTATTGAAATGACCCCTAAACTAATTAGGCCACATAAAAAACATGCACGTATGCTTTCCTAACAATTGCAACATTTTAAGTAGCAGAGGCATTGGCTAGAGTAGACAAAAAGATTTCCAGGCACTTTCACAGAAACTTAGAAATCAGGTTCAGAATCCTACAATATTTATCAGCCCTGAAGAGTAGGTAAGCCAACCTCCTTAAGTGTGGGTGTCTAGTATGATGGCAGAGGTGCAATTCAGGCCTAACAGCGAGAAATATGAATACAAATTCACATCACCACCAAATTTCAAAAAATTCAGTAAGTATTCACAGGTGTCAACTCATAACTCCTTTTCAGTTATAGATGGGAAGGGATTGAGATGGGAAGAAATTGGAGAGAGGAAGGACTGGTGATGCTGAAGGCAGGCTACTCTTGCTTACTGCTGACACCTTCATCTGAAGGACTTGCAAGGATTACGGCCCCAGATGACAGAATAAGTACAACAGATGCATCTAAAAGGCTTTTTAGGCTTTTCCCCCCTAAAAAGAGTGTATCAGGCTATTTATGGTTACTGCACCTTGTACAAAAAAATTGTGATGATAATGTCTTGATAGTATGCACACACACGCACACACTTTTCTGTTGCTAAAAATATTCTTCAAGGACTCCACAATATTTTGACTACAAAATTAGATTTTCGTCAGTCAGATTTTGCAACTCTCACACTGGTTTATAATTTATGTTTTCACACCAGGTTGCCTCCAGAATCTTCACAACTGAGTCTAAATGTGACAGTGTTCATCCACTAGGGATTTGACTACTACTTTATTTTTAATTTGGACAAGCTGTGATTACTTCAATTTTTAAAGCTATTACAGCTTCTAAAGATATATTTAACAAATTATTAATAATTTCTACTTTAAAGACAATTGTGTATTGCAAAAAAGCTACCTCTTCAGGTGTTACTGACACAATTTTAAACTGGTTTCCCATAGAAAGAACACATACAGAATTTCAGAAGTTTGCTGGCAGATTTCAGTAAGTTTAAGTAGCTAGAAAAAATCTTCTAATTTTTATGCCATTTACAGGACATTGTTTTCAAAAGACCAACTGATTGCTCCAAAGACAGGAAAACTAAAGCAAGACTTCACATTATTTGACAGAACTGACATAAGAAAGCCTTTTGTAAATATCCAATCACATGAGTAAAACTTTATTTGGTGCAAATTGAAAAACTACTCAGCTGAAGACACTGAGGCCTCACCAGTTCTACTTGTGAAATTATTTGCTACAATTACCAACAGTGTTCAACTTCAAGCTTAAAGCTTGCTTTTCATTTTATTAATTTCCCATGATTGCCCACTGATTTAAAAATGTCGCATGTATAGCTACTAAGACAATAGTAATTTTTTTCCACCTATACACAAAGTTAGGCTATTAGAAATAAAGCCACTGTGTAAGAGATGCTGCTTTTTCCTATTTGAAGGGAGAAGGAAGAAAAAGTTTTTTTCAGAAATAACAAAGTCACTTCAGGTATTTCCTATCACTTCTGAAACATGAGAAGACAGTTCCAGATAACACAGAGCCAAAACATTTAAGGAGTTAAGAGACCAAAACCAATTAAAAAAAATAAAAGTTAATACCTAAGAACAGATTCCCTGCCTTGCCTGTGCCCTGATAAGCAGACAAGTCAGCTGCAGTATCCTCACTGAAGATATTTTACTGATGTGAAGAAGGTACCAATGATCATTAAGTGATGTTACAACAAAAAAAAGGGATGAAACAAGGGACTGCTGTTTAACAAATCTAAGCCATAAAAGTGCTTGTCTGAACTTAAGTCTGCTGTTGTCCAGTAAAGAGATCCTTCACTCTTAATCCTCAATCAGCTAGTTAAGATAGCTCACATTTTTCAGAGTGTCTTCAGATACAAACTCATTTGCATTTCCAGTACCTCCCACAATCATCCAGTTCAGTTAGAGCTGGCCAACTCCTTTTCAAAACACTCATTGCTAAATGGTGGATCACAGAAAACCAACAATTAAGGTGTGGGTAAACAGCATAGCATATAAAGCCTAATCAAACAGCACATGATTAAGAGAGACATTCTTCTAACAGACACAGCATGAAGATATTTTTAAATCCTACAACCTCAGTTCAAGACAGCACATGGAAGACACCTCAGCCTTCCCAAGATATGACATAACCATAACCCACAAGCATGCTGCAGATTATAATATTCCAAGCTATCTCAGGTTGGCAGATCATTTACCAGCTGACATACACAACCTGGGGCTCCTACTGATGAGCAAACTAAACACCGTCACTTCCTGTTTACCTGCACAGCATCACTCACTGAGCTGCACCTCACTGCTTAATGCTGCTGAAACCTTGGCTGGCCACAAAACAGCACACACGGCAAAAGAGTTATTTGTGTTCTGGAGTTGCAGCTGTACATATAGTTACTTTCAGAAAAGAGAATGTGCTGCACATAGGCTTTCCATAAATTTGTCACTGCCTACTGCCATGGAACAAAAATTCTCATTACAGAAGATATTTTGTCTTGCAGTTCCACTCCCATATCCAGCCTCCCAAGAAACACTCAGATTCAAAGCATTTAAGACTGTTCTTGCCAAAGCTCAGGGAACTTTTAGATGAAATGCTGATGTCTACCTCTCAATTTTGATCCATTTTAAATTTATCAAGTTTCCCAAGACTAGGATGAACCTTACACAACCAGACCATTGTACACATACATAGATTAATGAGTTCTCAAAACTGTGGTTCGTGGTCACACACAGAAATTGCAGATTCAAGTCAAGAATCATGAGTTTCATGCAACACACGGGATAAAATTGGAGTTTGCCTCTGTTTTGTCCTGTTCCACTGTCCATCCAGCTATAAGAAAACCCAGCTTCCTTCCCTCAACATTCCCTTCTCTTCTACAGCAACTCACTGCCTTCATGCACTATAAGGTCCTCTCTTCAGCCTTCACCAATCATTCCATTCTCTACACAGTAACATTGTTCTAGATGCTACATACTAGTTCCACATTACATGCAGATGCTTACGAGCAAATCCTCATACCCACTTTGAATATATGAGAGTGCTTTGAGAAAAAACATTAGAACTCAGGCCCATTTTTTTAGAGTTAGATCCACTGCAGTTTCTTATCGACCCAGTCAATGATACAGGTATCATGAAGTTCACAAGTAAAAATCTGTAGAACAACAGTTAAATTGATTAAGGAAAGGATGTGAAGCATAAACCTCAGGAATTCAGAAATTATCCCAGGTCTGAAACAATCATTAATGAGCCCTTGAAAATGTTATTCAGCATCCACTGGTACTCCCAGGTCCAGATTTAAAAAACAGATTTAAAAAAATGAGTATTTGCTTTGCAGAGATTATTTTTAGGTGAACTTTACTTATGATCTTTACACTTGATGACAGAAAATAATATGGAATTTTGACTTTTGATACCTAGGGAAGATTGAAATAAAACAGCTTAAATTGTTTTAAAAGAAAAGAACTCTTTTATAAGAACACATTAATTACATGCCAACATAAAACAAAGAGCTCCCTTCAAAATATTAACAAATATGAGAAAAGGCTATTAAAAGTAAAACCTCTTTGAATAATAGTCAGCAACTGGTCTTGCAATTGTGTATACAACTTGTGTCCTGTCCTGTAAAGCAGACTCAATCCACTTACATAAAGGTACTTAGAGATGCAACCCCCCCTCACACTTTCACCATGCCACAATTCAACGCGTGTTAATTCCTCCTTCTGCAGTTCACATTTGAACAGAAGACTTAAGGCAATTCTAGTCAGATATAAGAAAACATAACTGCAGGTAATATTTTTTTTTTTAAATATATACCAGCAATTGAGTCTGCTATGAATAGTTATTCCCAGTGACAAGTCTTAAAAAGTAGACATACTATGGGAAAAAAAAAAGGCATGAAGATGTGTTAGCTCTATGATCCCTTACCATATTCAAAGTTTACTGCAGGGATAAAACATTAGACACCAACTGAATGCCCAGGAGACTGCTGATTTTTATTTTGTTCTGCCAACAAGAAGTTGCATGCTAGTGTTTGTTTCTCCCCTGTGCCTCAGTTTCCTCATCTGTAACATGGAAGGGAGACACTGAGCTCTACCTCTGTAAAGTGCCTGGAGAACCTACTGATGAAGAAATATTATGCTGTCACAGACAGAAATTATTTTTGGAGGGTGTGGGATATGTGTCAACATTATCTTCTCTGCTAATAGCAAAGGTTAAGACAGGTAAATTTCCACATCTGTTTTAGATACAGAAATGGAGATATTCTTTTACCATGGCAGATGCCCCTTAAGTCTAGTGATATTTATTACAGGTAACAGTTTCAATTATCACTGCCTATAGGGGCTCCTTCTTTGCAGGTACCAGTACTACATTTACCAACATGCTGTGGAGGCCAAAAGCCACTTAAATTCACCCATGTGTAAACAAACTTTAGCAGTGGAAGCAGCATCACAGAATGGTGGTCTTAGATGGCCAACTGTATGTAGATCTCAGGTTTACAATTTAAGTCACCTACTTCCATTCTAGACAAACCATGGCTGCAAATTCTTTGCAACAAACTTACTAATGCTTCTGTAAGTCACCATCACACTCATTTTTTTCACAGTACATTGAACTCACGATTCCTAAGATGGAAGACTAAAGAATACAAGGTGTATGACTCAAAACTTCCCATGTACCTGGAATTTCTCAGTGGTCTATTCCATGACAACCCCTGAGAAACAATAATTCGTAAAGTCTCAGTACGTAATCATTGAAAAAATGTAAAGACAATGCACAAAAAAAAAAGAAAAAAAAGTTTTGAAAACTAGGCAGTCTATCTTAGTTCTGACACAGCCCTTTAATAAGGGCAATCTCATCATCCCCATATATCTAAGTTCATTTACAAAGGATTAAGGCTACATTGAAAAATGCTAAGGAGAGTTTAGTTTAGCTTTTGACATTGCGACTTGGTCCCCTAAACTCCCTTAAGAGCTGAAAACCCCACTGTAGCACGGCCTTTGCAGCTCAAGATTCGTGTTTAAACTCTCAGGTCAGGTATCACAAACCTTCTATTTCTACTACTAAAGAAAAGTCCCTGCCAAAAAATAATTTGCGTTTTTGTTACACTCTCCCCCTTGATTGTCTAAGTGAGTAGTACAAAGGTAATACTTGAGCGTAGTTTATTGAAGGAAAAAGACACCTAACCTTAAGGAAAGAATTGCTGAGTTTGCAATATTTAATTTCCACGGTGAAAAAAGAAATTAATACAAATGAACTCTGCCAAGCTAGGACTTAATAAAAAGTTCAGATTAAGAATTATTTTGAAACTTGGATATTAACAATGGAGTCGACAATTTCCTTTCCGAACTTACTACCCACTATCTGAAAATAAATGCACAGAGGGTTACTGAATGGGAAAGCTCTTTTCTTGAAGCCAAAATTCTTCTGTATCTCTTTGAAGTGCCAGAACGTTTCTTATAATTTAGTTACCTGCTCAACTGAACACACCTAGAAGAGCAAAAACCGTAAAGAAATCTACTTATTTAAAGTTAATGATAAAGTGTTTATTTATACAAGAAAAATGTTGTATAAAGAGGGCAGCAGGATGTATTTTTCCACTGCACTTAACACTTTGGTGTCCATATCCAGTCACCAGTTTCCAGTTGAAGG